>WMED01024873.1:0-11137 GCA_019650415.1 Pipa parva | reverse complement strand
TGCCCCCACAAGCCCTTTCTCACACTGTGCTGCCCCCACAAGCCGGCTGTTTGTGTTCTAGCTGAGCTGAGCGCTATAGTGATTTCTCTTCCTGTCGCTCACAGGAAGTTTAATCAGTGCTGGGAAGAGAACAGCCGGCAATGGAGGAGCTGTTTGTGCTGTAGCGCTGAGCAGTATAGCGATTCCTCTTCCCAGCACTGATTAAACTTTAATCAGTGCTGGGGAGAAAAATCGCTATAGCGCTCAGCGCTACAGCACAGACAGCTGGCGCCCCACCTGCAGTACCTCTGCACCCCACCAGTGGGGCATGCCCCACACTTTGAGAAGCACTGCTGTAAAGTATGATATTTAGCTATGTAGCTTTAAGAAATGGAATTTCGGACACACTCTGTGAGTATCAAATTATTTATAGCAGCATAAAAAATAATGGAAATGTTTAATGTCTGTTAAACAACATGTCTGTTATAAAATAAAGATAAAAACAGACAGAAAGCAGAAATATATTCTTTTAAAGGTAACATTTTTATTATAGCACCGTGCAGAATAATGTTTCGGGAGTCACTCCTTCCTTTGTCAGATACTTACATGGCTTCTGGATCATGTGACATAGGTCTTCCATTTTTTTGCCACTGGATAATCATGATGGAGCTACTGATTTGTGAGACCTTGGGAGATGGAACAGTACACAACATAGGACAAAGTTCAGTAATGAACAACAATGGCTGTTTACACAGTAAGGGCGAAAGAAATATCAGATTTCTGTTAGGAACCTGTCAGATCAGTCAAACACCAACAAGATGATTACGATTTTGTAACATAAAATCATAGGACGATATGTCATATGATTAAAAAGTAAACTGCTTAGAAAAGTTTTCTGAAAAACTGGACAGGAAAGCCTGAAAGATGGAACAATGAACAGAGGGGCTTGTTTATAAAAGTGAGAATTCAGCTGCCGAAGTGAATTCTCATCACTTCAGGTTGTTATGCTCCAATTCTCTACTCCTTACCTAAACAAAGAGTTCCCAAGATGCCACTGTGTCAATAGCCATCTATTGCATAGTGTAACAAAGTCTGTTGGACAGTAGTAGGAGCTCTGCCATCAGCCCCCTGATTTACCACTTCGAGCTGGTGACGTAATACTGGTGAATGAGTCACATCCTGCTTTGTTGAATTTGCTACTGTGACTTGCCATGCTTGATGAACAGGCAATTACTTGTGCATATGCACATATAGTGGTGTAAAGTGCTCTGTAAGTCTGCTACTGTTGCAAGCTGACAAATTTGTCTTGAATTCACCCACATTGCAGAGTTTGCTAAATACACAAATATGGAGAAGTGAAAAATAAATGTGAATTCACACCTCTACGTAACAATTTTGCCTTTGATATATAAGCCCCATAGTCCTCTCAAACAGGTTTCATGGTATACACAATATGGTAGGAAAAGAACAATAAGTAACATAAGGGAAGGGTAGATGAGCAGGAAGGAATTACAAGTAATGCTCAGAAAAGTACTTTTTTGACATTTTTAAACAGACATTTAAAGAATGCACGAACAATAGAATTCTTGTTGCAGGACACTTCTCATTGTATAAAGATATTTCTTTGCTTCAAGGTGTAATCCTGGCCAAGAGAGACATTTTTTCCATTTTTTTTCATTTTTTTTGTTCCCATAGTTCTCCAAAACCTTATCCAAAGCCCTACTATCACGTCTAGTGACCTGAAGGGATTTACCTGCTGTAAAATGAGATGAAAGCGTAAGTGAATGGGAACTTTGGGGAGGCATTTGAGTTTGCCATTGCCCTAATAATACAGTAATAGTAATAGTAATTTTTTTAAAAAAATGACTAATGCCAAAAATAAAAATACGTCATATCCATTTATATACTTATACTATTGCATATTATATATTAATATACTATTTGATCTGTGCTGTCACAAAGCTAAATTGTATCTATAAAGTATGATATTATACAGTATATTTTGCTTTAAATTTTAGTCCTTTAAGTTTTGTCCTGCTGTCCAAAGAATGCAACATACTGCAGGGTTTGGTATACAGGCAGTGTAATTAATACATACTAGTATGGTGTAGTAAGGTAATTTTAGTGAGTCACCTTTATACCCACGGGCAAGGGTATAAAACACAGGCCTGAGTCTCCCATTTGCTGACTGAAATCCATACCTACTTACCACTGACAGTGTTTTTTTACTTGATTTCTGTCATATAGGGTCTGATCTGACAGCTTTTTAGGCTGTCAGAGGAAGTGGGGCTTCTACCTTTTGAAATCTGGGAAATATGCTGTATCATTTTGTTCAATGAGTTGTGCAGGGGTGATAATAATGGAATTTTATACAGCACAACAAATAGTAGCTAAAGTTACAGATTAGAATATTCCCATATATATACAGTATATATGCATGTGCTTGTTAATTCATATTTCATTTAATTACTTAAGTAGGTCAAGGCCAATCAGTTCCAGATACTTCAGACAGAAATGAGCAATCTTGCAAAATGTGAGTGAAAACAAGCAGATTGTTATCTTTATTGGGCAGTTCCCCTTTAGTAGGTTCTCAACTTCCTCCCCTTCCATCACGTTCTTTAGTTACCCTCCTGGAGTCCATGGGCATAGGCAATGTTCTGTTTGCTTTATTCTGATCTTGTCACAAAGGGGGCTGGGGGCTGGAAATATTTTTATTGAAATTCAATCTTAAAAAATTAAAAGAATGATCAGAAATAACTCAAATTATTTAAATTTAAACATTTTCTTATTTTGTATTTCTCTTTCCCCTTTCTACTGCTTTAAGAAAAAAAGTCCATTGTTCGTGAAAAGAAAAGAATTGTGAAAGTCATTAATGAAAATGTTCTCCATCTGAACAGTAGAAGGTGTTCCGTAAATAGAGACACAATTCAAAATATAGTAATGATCTGGACATCGCCACTTAAGTTTATGAATTTGGAGGGGATCATATCATCTTCTGGTGCATGATTCTCATTAAACAAATGGGAGGTATTAAACGATAGTATTATGGAATGCACATGTGTTCCATTGAACCGGACGTGACGTTGCATAGGTCATTTCCGGTACACGATTTGATCATTACATGGGAGGTACAACACTACACGAGTTTGGAACGCACATGTGTTCCACTGAACCGGACATGACGTGACCATGTCATTTCCGGTTACATACAGAAGCGGCTATTTAAGAACCTTAGGATACCACGGAATTTATCATACATGCTACAAAGATTCTTCTGATGATGCCGATTTCTGGCGAAACGCATTGAGAGAGTAGCCTGGAGGAGGGCACACTACACATGAGCAGATATTATGAATGAACTTTTTCAGAGCCCAATCTGTGATTGTTGCCGTCCAGTTCAATTGAAACAGCTCATAACCTGAGTTTGTATGTGAGTAGAATTTTTCACTTTCCAATATTAAAGTTGCTGACTATATCACACTGTTGGAGTGTTTTGTCTCTTCCCTTTCCCTGTGTGGGACACGGCTGGGAGTATATTGGTTATCAACAGGAAGTATTTGATCAGCGTTTGCTCATACCATTGAGACGCCAGGAGGAGGATTTTACCATTTTGAGTATTATTTGAATGCTTTGAAATATCTAGCATCTGGTGAGCAGTTTATATTTTTATTCTGTGTCACTTGAATTTGTCCTGGTGATTTTCCTATTACCTGTGCACACCACCTTGGTACGTTTGGGAGTTTCCTTTATATATTGTGTCATCACAGATTCAGGCACCATTGTGTGCGTATTTTTTGTGCTTTCTTCACAGAACATTGCTTTGGATGTTTTTGGATGGTTTCAAAATATATACATACATTTCAAAAAAAAATTTTGACATTTTTTTCCAACTTTGTACAATGTTGAAGTTTTGATTTTTACAAAAATTTACAGTTTACTTTTACATAATATTTTAAGTATTATACAAATTTTTCGGATAACAATAGCAGTATAATCTTGCCCATGCTATTCACCTCAGATGATGGTTGAAGCTTAAGGAAGAAAGTTACTCCCCTAAAATAGCATGAGCTCTATTGGAAAAAGGTTTTGTCATATGAAAAAAAAAATCTAATGTTGGGAGAATTGGAGAAAATTAAAAGCGCACCCCAGGGGCAAGAAGTTTTTAAGGGGGCCTAAAGGTAAACTTCCACCACCAGTGCCACCACCACGAAATCCCTACCCTTTCCTTTTCTAGAATCTGAATTTTCCTAACCTTACTCAAAACGTCACTATTGTCTGCGATGAGAGGAACTTTTGTCTAATGGATACTTGGCATAGCGCATTCCAAGTAAAATAATGAATTACTGCACTAACTAAAAAAAAATGGATAAATCAAACCCACGACATCGCCTAAATGCCCTGCAGGCCCACTCCTGGTAATTCCAACAAGAAGGGCAAGGAATGCCTAAGGCGTGAGATACCCTTTAGTAAACTTGTGTGGCACTGAAGTAGGAAGAGGTCCATGGTTTTCACCTCCCCTGCACACTCTTCTTGTGGTCTCATACCATCATCAGAGTTGCAGTACTTCAGAATACCTCTGACATAGAGTCTTCCATGGAAATTGCACAAGACAATATCTTAGAACTTAGCAGGGATTCTAGTTGAATTTAACAATGATAGTCCATCCGTTAAAACATTGTCTGGACAATCTCTCGGGGCAAGGGGCTCATAGAAGTGATCCATCAAAACTCTCTTGTCGAAGGCCTTTCTGGGAGAAGATCTGATCTCTTTCACTCCTATGGACCACATTCTCATTACTCTCAGGCTCTGGGCAAAGTAGAATGGAAGCTTTCCATGAGTGATGCGCATGCTCTTTACCTGGCCGCCTTTCATCCAGTCTCTCAGAAAAGGGGCCAACCTTTCCCTGAAGATCACTGCTCACAGAGTAGGCTTCTCTATAACAAGGTTCTGATAGTTGTATTTAACAAAGGTGTTTACGAAAAACACTACGGGGTTTACCATATTCAACCCAACATTCTTCCTTGGTAGGTAGGTGACTGCTCTTTTGACCAGGTTTAGTCTGTTTTCCCATAACAGTTGGAAGAACAGACTGTTTAGCCTGCTATAGAAAGTCTCTGGCAAGAGGCAGACATAACTGATGAACAAAAAGATTGGTATCAGGAAGGTTTTTATAAAGTCAACCTATTCCCTTATGGTGAAAAGTCGCCCTTTCCATTGACTCACCAGCAAAGATGCCTTTTCCAATTTACCCTCCCACTTTTTCAAGGCGTAATCACTTGGGCCGAATGTGACACCTAACACCTTAACTTTATTGAGGGCTATGGGGAAGATGTCCTGGAGAGCAAAATTTGGCTCTCCTGACCCCATCCAGAGAACTTCTGACTTTTCCTGGTTGACCAAAGATCCAGACATTTCTGAATACTCTGTTACTAACAACACAACCACGCCCACCTCGTTTTCGCTATAGATGAACACCAAAACATCATCAGCATAGGCTACTACCTTCAGAGCCAACCACGGTACCAGTCCTGGTATGGATCAGTAGAGTGGTGAGCTACATAATCCCTTTCCATTTGTGATTTAACCTCAACGAATTACCCACTTCAGCATCAAGCTCTATAGAGGGGCAAAGGGAAAGCCTTATTATCACTGTTTTTGACTGTTATTGCCGTTATTTTGGGGGATTTGGGTCATTTTACTGGTAGCAATTTATCAAGCTGGGATTTTTATTTTATTGTGGTGAAGTTATGCTTTAAATTTATCAATATCGTTAATGCTATTTAGCGATTATGGATTTTATTATAAACTTATATGCAAAAGTTAACTTTTCAATATCAATATTCTTGAGTATATGTATATCGATAGTGATAAATATAAATACCATTTCAACAAACAGAACTTTGGAACTAAAATCACACTCAGTGTCCATTGATAATTATGAATAACGCCACCGACAGAGTGTCGAAATGTAATCTAGTTGAAACTGACTGGAAAAATCAAACTCCTACTTTAGTAAATTTCAGGATAAAATAGTTCGTGAAATTATCAGTGATATTGATAACGTAATCGATATTATCTGGCAGTAACAATATACAATGAAAACCAGTGCTGGAAACCAACAAAGGGGCATAGTAAATAGGAGAAGATGTCTAAATCTATTACTCACAAGATTGTTGTATTTGAGATATGTTCTTCATCCAATGCAGTTGTTGCTCATTGCACTGTAAATATAAACTGCATTCTATAATGTAATATTGGATACAACCCTTGATTTTTATTATTTAATCAAATATTGCATAAAACATAAATATTAATATGAATGCCCATAATAATCCAACATTCTGTCAGTCAAAGATGATGCATGTTCCTGTATACTACACATCTTCCTTCAGGATATCACTCTGTGATTATTTAAGCCAGTGATGCCCAACCTTTTTTGGCCAGGGGGCTATATAAAGTTGCAACATGTGTGTCACGGGCCACTTCAAAGTTTTAAAATCGAAACTGCGACAAATTTTAAAGTAACAGCTGTGACAATTTTCCATAGTAAAGTCGCGACTGCGACAGTAACAGTCTATTACGACTGTCTTTAGCTGGCAAATTCACACTTATACAAAACATGTCGGATTTCAGAATTTGGGCTGAAGGCCGGATAGCCCGTGGGCCATAGGTAGGGCATCACTGAGTTAAGCTAATGAATACTCGTGCATCTCCTCATCAGAAACTTTTCGGACTACAAAGAATCTACCAACCTTCCAGCCACCCACAATCTCCTATTTTAATTTTATTTAAATGTTGCTGCCAACTACATCACATATATTTATATATATGTACTGTAAATATTCAATTTAAATATTCAATTGCACAAAGATTTTTTTAAATATTATAGAAAGTATTATATATATAAAATATAATATGAGATTTTGTGTGGTGAATGTTTATTACAAAAAAATTAAAGGAATTGCTTATTTATATAATTTTTTGTGTTACAGGTATTTTTTGAAGGTATTTTCAGAAAATTAACAATGTGTCTTCATAAAATTATTTAACCTTATTTTTCTTAATCTTTTTGGTTTGTTTTAATTAATCTTTTACACTTGCTGTGTGTCATGGACCCTGGGCAACCAATCTATTAATTAATTTAAGACAAAACTGTCTTAATTAGAATATTTTCATTACCTGTTTCACTCACTTGTACAGAACTCTGTGGCTCGTTGCTGGGTTAATAGGCCCTAGCAACCAGGAAACTCTTTAAATGTAACCTAAAGTAAAAATGTAAGCAAGCAAAAAAAGTTCAAAACAAAAAGTTACATAATATAAAAAGAAAATCAATTGCAAACTACCTTAGAATACAGCTGTCAACATACTAAAATTAATTCCAGCAGTGACAACTCTTTGCAGTGTAACTTTGTATTATAATTCAGCTTATCAGGTAAAGTATTCATATTGCAGTGTTGCAGGGCAATAAAAAAAGAATGAATTCACATTTTATACTATGTATATTTTCAACATTACCATTCTATTCATTGTAAGCAATTGGATATTGGCCAGTCTTTCCAATGCTTTTGAGTTAAGTCAAATACAGTCACACTTGCGCTTGATAGTTTCAGATCCAATTATCAGTTTTTTTCTCTGGGTATGCAGCAGTACAGGCCCACTCAAAGACAAGTTGTAACATAAAGAAGCTTCCCTTTGAGAACAATAACGATAGATACATAGAGCAATATTGTACTACCACCTTAAACCAAAATATGAACATTGCACTCACACTTATGTGGCTTCCATGAAAAGCATATGCTTACAGGGGAGCAAGGTAGGATAATTTGGGAATCTAAGCTTTACCCTCTGACTGAATTTCTTATTCTGTCCTACGGATTGAGTGTAATAACTTTTAAATTAAACTTTTTGTGTTAAAGATGCACTACACTATATTATGAAATTTGTGGGAGCTTTTTTTCAAGGATTCATTTTGAAGATTTCAGACGTGGGTCTATTTGATATGCTGTTCATGCAATTGTAAGTGTGAGTGCAATATTCTTGTTTTGGTTTAAGGTGGTGGTAAAATATTGCTCTATGTACCTGTCCTTTTTTGTTTTCAAAGGGAAGTACAATGCTTATGAGTTAAGGTCTTCCTGTTTTCTGCCTGCTACACTTTATTTTTTTTTAGCATTTCTTTCCATGTAATAACTTATCATCAGCATATTAATAATTAAGCTGGTGATACTGTTTCAACATGTTGAATCTACAATTTTCTTTGCCATGGTTTTAGCTTAACTAATTACAGAGCACCTGGCCTAAGCCCCAGGTGGAGTCACAACTGGAGCTCACCTCTCATGAATAACCCTGGGGCTGACTGGCCTGCCTGTGCTTTGTTTCTACTGGTTGTGCCAAATGCATTCTACTAGCAGCAGCAGTGAGGTGAAAAGCCTTTGGTGCATTGTTGGACTGATTATTCAATGTACCCCTTCTGGCATAAAGAGGATTAAATAAAGTTATTTAAAAGCATATACTATATGGAGAAAATATTTTACCAAGGTAAGCTCTAAAGTAGTCACTCCTCTTCCTTTGGGTATATGAGTATACTAAGCCCCAGTCTGTCCTTTCTTGTAAAATCCAGCACAGGTATTCACATTATGACATTCACATTTATCTCTTATTTTCTAAAAACTGCATTATTGACTCCTGACCCAAGTCTACTAACTCTAATAGACAATGGCCTGAAGTAATAAACACTTTATTAAGACATTAATAAGAATGCTTGGAAAGTAGACTTTCAACTATGGACTGTGTGCATTTTGGGTGATGGTAGATGCTTATGTAACACTACAGTTAAATATGGCGGTTCATGGATTGTACAGCACCTTACAATAAGCGCAGGCTAGCGGCAGAACTTGGGTTACATTTCATGATTCTACCCTCTGGTGTTAGCCCTCGCACTGATTCAGAGGATTATGGGCATAATAAGTTGTGGTGTGGTGCGGTGTGAATCATGAGCGCCAGAAAATTTTAGCGTTAAAATTCAATAACAATGTTTATTTAACATATAACACATAGAAGAAATGAGATATGATATGGTGGAAGATGATACAATATAGATCCAGGCACAAATACTTCTTCGATAGGTATATGCAACAAGTAGCTGCCCCTATAGGATTGCCAACCCAGGGTACTCACAATCAATGCTGGAATTGTGGCTCTTGATGGTGTACTGTATCTTTAAAGGAATACTCAGATCCACTGGCTCTTTACTGTAGTGCTTGCTGTGGTCACTAGGACTGGATCCTTATGAAGTAGAACATGGGGGCTGGATTTCCCTACACAGCAGGTAGCAGACTGGAACAGGGTGCTGCACCTTTAAATGATAAATAGGCATATGTCCCTTTAATGTAGGGTACCAGGTCCTTTCCAGTCTCTATCCGAGGCAAGGTAGGCCTCATGGCCTCCTCTTGTGGAGCAGGGTCCTTCCCCTGTGCTCCACAAGTTCAATTGTGCACTAACTTAAGATGGCACTGGCCCTTTAAGGGCACCTGGATGCCCAGTGATGTCACTACCTTATGCGGCATACCTATGCACTGCCCATTTTAAGCCCTAACTAACATGAGCTACCAGCTGCTAAAGAGAGGGGCACATCGAGAGAGGAACTTAAACTCCCAATGTGATCCTTATCATTCTTCCCATGAATCTACAGGAGAGTGCCAGAGCACTCAGACAGGTAGGGGGGCCCTACACTTATATTTGTAGTTGTTTCACTTGCAGGTTGTATTGTATTTATATAGCACTGATATATTATGTAGCAATTTACAGAGATTCATCATTCACTACCCTGCCCATGGAGCTTACAATCTAATTCATCTATACACACAATTAACTTTGTGTGAACCCCATGCAGATGTGGAGAGAACATACAAACTCCATGCAGATGAAGTCCAGGGTGGAATTGAACCCAGAACACAACGCAACACAGCACAAAAAGGCAGCAATGCTAAACTCTGAGTCACCGCACTGGCCTTAGAAAACTCTACTCTAGGAATGATCAGAAATTAGTTCTATATACAGTAACAACTTGTAAAATCTAAATTCCTTTTGCCCAGGATTCAAAAACATATTTAAATGTTAACTCTCCACTTTTGACATTATATTATCGTAGGTGTGTGCATGGGATGTTCCTAGTGTACCCAGACACACCCTAATGCATATAATGTGCCCAATGCACTCCTTAGAAGAAGGGAACAGTGGTATTTGGACCGACAGATGATTTTCTGTTCTTCTAAGGAGTGCATCGGGAGCATGCCCCTCTGTCAGTCCAAGCTGAGGGCCCCTGCAATATGGCAGTGCCCATAGTCATTGTGCTCGTCTCTGTATATTATTACACAGAATGTTTTAGGGAAAATTATGAGGTTGTGTTATTTTTTCTTTTGAACTTTTACACAACAATTATGACTTGAGCATGATAGATACCCAAAAATGTAATTTAAAATACTGTTACTTTATGTAAGTGTAAGGTCTCACTTTCATATATTCATTACAGCTGGAGCCAAATTTTTCCATCCAAGAAAAACATCCACTCATTACATGTAGTGTGCCAGGCTGGAGTGTTAACCTCTATCATTTATGTCTGAATGCATAGTCTGCAAGGCTGAAATTAGACAAGTGTTTCAGCTTCCAAGCTAAGCAGTAAATTAATGTAGGTGAATGGGGAGGTGGTCTAGGCAATTTGCCACAGTGGAAAAAAGCTTGGAGGCAAACCGCTTTATGTAGCATTACCCTAATTGTTGAATAGAACAGACATTTCTGAGCTCCAGTTAACAGCTTCTTAACCAATATTAAAGGGGAAATAAGGGCAAAAAAATATTTTTTTGTGTTTTCCAGTTTTCAGCACTAACTCTGAAACAAAGATTTTCCAATGTAATGCAATTGTTTTGGTATAGTATTCCTGCTAATGCCTTCTGAAATGTTACAATTTTTCTGTTGCCTACTATCAAATAGAGAGTAAAGTTGTAAGAAAAACAAATGCTGCAGACTGATCTGTGGAGTAACCTCTTTGACTTTCACGTAAAAGCTGTGCTTTCTGTCTGTTAAAGCAGAGGTCCCCAATCGTCGGTCCGCGGACCAGGACCGGGCCGTTGGTGTTTTCCAGCCGGTCCGCGGCAGGCACCTA
>WMED01024872.1:0-11137 GCA_019650415.1 Pipa parva | reverse complement strand
CCGGCTGGGAAACACCAACGGCCCGGTCCCGGTCCGCGGACCGGCAGTTGGGGACCTCTGTATTAATTTACACCCTGAATAGCAGATATCGCAGAGAATCTAAAAGAAATGTACAATGTGATCTGGCTTAATTTTTTTTCTCAAATAAATATTTTATAAGGTTTCACTGCAAAATTTCAGACTCAGCAAAATTGGGAATACTAATTGGTTGCTATGGGCTACTAGATCTCTGTAAATAATTGAACCTCTTGATGAATTCCCAAGTTTATCTTATTTTGCATTCATTCCTATTTACCAGCCCAGGTAAGAAGGTGGCAACTATCAGCAATTAAATCACAAGGATCATTGGGCTACTATTTCCAGTCCAGTCTCATCTACAGATTCTAAACAGATGATGCAGCATGCCTATTGTCCTCATAAGCACGTGAAGTCCTTCCAAAAAACACAGATAATGAGCACTGCCAATGCTGGGTAGCTTAATTTGTTTGGTTTGGGGTGTGGTAAAACATTCCCAGAATGGCAGTAAGTATGATTCAGTCGAGTCTAGGCTGTGGCAGACACAGGAAAACCTATTTCAATCATTCAGTTGTATTATGTAATGTTTATATTAAAAAAAATATTACAGCAGTACACTGCATTACAGGGATGGAATAATCAAACATTGTTTTTTAATCTATCATTTGTCTTCCTAAAGCAAAATTTTTCTAATACAGTGTTGTTATTTTCTACTTTTTATTTTCCTGCTATTACTTACATTATTATTTCATTAGCCTATTATGCTTTACATAGAGTCCCTTCACCCAGTACATATTTTATGTAACATGAGGTGGGAGGAGTACCAGAGGTGGGAGGAGTACAAACCAGAGTTAAAGCAGCTCCTGGTTAAAAGTAAATGAGGCGCTCTGATGTGTATATATTGAGAACCATTATTCACATGGGTGCTACGTTAGGTTAGTTTAAACATGCACAGTGAGCCCTACAAATACATGAGACATCATCTAGGGCAGCGGTTCTCAACCTTCTGGGGGTGGCGACCCCCGGCGCTGACATCATCGCGCTGCGCGTGATGACGTTTCAGCCGAATGTCATCACGTACACGCGTCACGTGGTGACTGTCGACCAAAATGTCTTCACGTACGCGCGTCACGTGCGAGCATTCGGCTGAAACGTCATCACGTACGCGCGTCACGTGCGGGCATTCGGCTGAAATGTCATCATGTACGCGCGTCACGTTGTGACGTTTTTGGCGGACGTCACCCGCAGGAACCCTTCTTATAAGAAGGGTTCCTGAGGGCGCTTCCAGGTGCCGCAGCGTTTCTCGACCCCCGTGGGATGGCCTTGTGACCCCCAGGTTGAGAACCGCTGATCTAGGGTTAATGTCCTTTTAAATTCTTTATTGTGGCACCCAAGGCGTATTTTGCTTACCCTGTAGCATTCTTTATCCCCCTTATACATAGTAAACTATTCCCCACTAAATAAATACATGATGTACACCGAAACATGCATTTTTTTGTAGTATATACTCAGACCCTTCGGGAATATAGTATTGTTAGATCCAGAGTACTGAGAGGTGGAGAGAGCAATTACTGTTTTCTTTGGCCCAAATTATGTCAAAAAAGTATGGGAGCCAGCAATTTCTGTAGTGAAGGAAATGTAGTCACACCCACATTATATGACTACTTCAATATCCATTCAAGTTGTATGGTCATTGTTTGCTTACATAAGGCAAACAGAACATGCAGCTCTCCTTCCTTTGTAACAAACTCGAGATACAGTGAAGTTTGTCTGTCATAGGTGTCTCTGGACAAAGTGCATAGTATCTGTCTTATTTATTTCCACATCATTTGTAGTATGACCTATTTATTGCCAAGTATATTGCAGGTGGTTCCTGAAGCAATCACCTTTATCTCTTCATATAGTGCAAAAGAGGCAGCATGCCATAATGCTTTATTGGTTCATTATGTGTCACTATTTTGTAGCGTGACATTTTTTGTTGTTTACTTGAATTACAAATTCTTGCTTTTAAGAATCTTTGTGACACTTTTCCTTTAAGCAGCCTTGTAATGATCTAACTATAATTGCATGTCATTTTCCTTTTTAAATTGCTACTTTGAAAGCTAATAGCTATAAGACAGTGGTTCTTAACCTTGTTTGAGGTACCAAACCCACCAGTTTCATATGCACATTCACCGAACCCTTCTTTAGTGATAAATCATTTGACCTCTATGTCTTGACCCCCCTGAGACCAACTCACCGAACCCCTAGAGTTCGATAGAACCCTGGTTAAGAACCACTGCTATAAGACAAGATGTTTCTGTTATGGGAGTAAATCAATTGCGTGTTCAACTTCTTCTATTGTGATGGGCTGTTGGTTTATAAAGCTTAGTGTAGTATTGTACAAAACAATTAGCTATTTCATTAGGGTTGTACTTGAGTGGTCTGGTAGGGTAATTTTTTGAATCTGGGACTTCATATATCTTTGTCTACCTTGTTTGGCTAGGATTCCATTTGCTTTATTACCTTTATAATATGTCTTCTTGAGTTTGCGTAAGTAAGTATTTAGTTTCTGGGTATCTAATTCATTTATTTCCTTTTGTCTCCTCTGTATTTCTTTTTGCTTTCTTAGACTGAGTCTATTTGTTTCGTGTATGAAGTGTTTGGTGGTCACTTTCAAGTTTTGTACATTTTTCTTTCATTTGCCTTCTGTGTTTGGCATACATTCGGCTAAGTATACCTTTCATGTATGCTTTATGTGCACACCAAATGGCATTTACATTTGTCTCTGCATTGTCATTAAAGGAACAGTCTAGCTATAAAAATAAAACTACCGTAAATAAGGGTTAAATGTTTAAAATAAATATGTTCTGTAATATACTTTATCAGAACATATTTATATCTAAACAAAAAAAAAAATCTAACTTATTTAGTAGTTCCTTACCTGTCTCTGTAGTCCAGCTGGCTTACTTCCTGTTGTGCCGGCGACACAACAGTGCCCCGAACTCCTCAAACTTCTGAGGAGTTTAAGAAGCGCATCTGCAGTCCCTGCACATGCCCGGATTCTCTGCTGCTCATTAGTGAAAACAGGGAGCGAGTACATGGTCATGCGCGCTCCCTAACCTCACATGACACTCCTCAGTACCTTGGAGTAGTCATAGGGAGCGCTGCATGACATGAACGCGCTGCGCTCCCTGTCAGAAGTGCCGGCTCACAGCGTGAATCAGAGGAAAGCAGAAGGCTGTGAGAGAGCTGGCACGAAGGGGGAGTCGCGGGGAGGGGGGGCGTTCATGGTGTGTGCTCCTGTGAAGCATCGGTAACCCTCTGACAAGCCTGTGAAAGCTTTCCCAATGCTTCACTAGAGCCTGCATTGTGAACACTTTTTGTACTCTGCAGCTATTGGAGGAGAGGTTCCGGCACTCCCAACGGTTAAAAACAAAAATTTATTAAATTAGCAGTAAAAGCAGGATACATGAAGTAAATCCACAAACAATTAAAAACAGATAGTGGCCCCCCACTATCTGCTTTTAACTGTTTGTGGATTTACTTCATGTATCCTGCTTTTACTGCTAATTTAATAAATTTTTGTTTTTAACCGTTGGGAGTGCCGGAACCTCTTTTCTATTGAATTCAGCAGTCTTGGCATTGTTCCAGAGCACCCTGTTTTTTCCACAAAAGAATTTTTCACAACATGGACTACCCATGGGATTGAGCATACCGACCAGGCTATTGGAGGAGGCTGTGAATCTTTGGACAAGCCTCCTCCAGAACGGCTCCAGGAAGCTGTTAGACAGCTTCCATTTCTACACACACAGAAGAGCTCCGGTTTCCACAAGATAGTGTGTAAGTGTAACTTTTTAATTATTAGTTTATTTAACCAATAATAAACTTTTTATGCCAATTAGCTTACTTTATTATATGCAATCCAGACTGTTCCTTTAAGTTCAAAATATTCTGTAAGTTGTATTGTGAGCCAGTGTACATTATTAGGGTCTTTCAAATAAAAATGATTTAATGACCATATTGTTCTTGTATCGTGTAGTTTCTTTTCACCCATGGTGACAGTGACTAGCGTGTGGTCTGATGAGAATATATTGCCTAGTGTGGCCTCAATTGTGCTGCATGCTATCCTGTGGCTCCCCAAAGAAAATGTCAATTCTAGAATATGTCCTATGTGGGATGGAGTAAAAAGTATAGTCCTTTTCTTTAACATGTAGAGTTCTTCATATATCATATAGGTTATGTTGAGCCATTAAGTTTCTGACTTTTTTTGGAGAGTTTACTTTCCCTGTATAGCTTATTGGGTGTTAAATCAGTAGTTGTAGTCATAGTATCTAGGCTTTAATCCAGGGGAAGTTTAAAGTCTCCAGCCACTAGCACCTGTGCCGTTCTAACTGATGTAAGTTTTCCCAAAACTTTCGTTAGAAAGTTTATTTGTTCTGAGTTTACATATTCAATAGGGTAAACCACATCTCGTTAATTTTACATATCGCAATAATATATCAGCACTATATAAATAAATAAACACACAAACACATATCGTCCTAGTGGATCTTCTATTGTGTGGGAAAATTCTTAATTCTATGACTGAACAGTAGAGCAATACCTCTCTTTTTAGAATTTACTACTTTAGGGTAGTACGGGTTTGCTAAAGAGGAGTGTTTATTCTTTTTAAAATACGTTTCTTGGATCTATGCTATGTCAGCTTTAGTTTTCCCAATTTCTCTTTTTAGTTGAGCTCTCTTATAGGGAAAGTTGAGGGCTTTAGTATTGATAGTAAAGCAAGTCAGTGACATAATTTAATATTAAGTTTTCTCTTTTAAGAGTAGGTTGTAGTAGGGCTTATCATGTGGTGTGTTGAGTAATGTAGTACAGTCAGTGTTGGTACCTGTGTAATCTCTCAAACAACTTTAACATGTTAAAATAATCAAAATTGTAATAGTAAACTGTAAAATTAAACAACAGAGAGAAAAAAATCACTAAACAGTAAACCTTTATAGTTGTCACCTAATTGCTTACTAGTATGTATGTTAACCAGGAAAACCATCTCACCTTTGGTAGGTATACTATTTGCTAATCTGGGGTGGTTAGCACATTTTAAAGTGCTTTAATGGTATAACTCCAAAAAATTGGAAACTTGACAGTTTTACAAAACTGACTCCAAAAACTGAAATCTAACTTAACAGAATGGCAGAGGAAACCCATTTCTTGGTTTGTTAGGGTAAATGTATTTGTTATTAACTATTAGGCTGTTGTATCTGAATTAAATCCTTTCATTATCTTTTCCAGATTCTCAGTTTCAGCAAGTTGAAACAATATTTACTTCTTATAGTATATAGGTTCTTCCTGGGTCTGAGATGGGTACTGTACTAGATATTAAAGTGCAGGTTCCTTTGCTGGAGAACCGTGACTGTGTATTCCACATTCATGAAAATGAAGAAAACTCGCAAAAGCAGCTGTGTTTGTGAGTTTTCTTCATTTTTATGAATGTGGAATATTTACTTCTTCATTTGGACAACAAAAACCCTTCCATTAAATAGTCTCTTCTCTCCACCTCCAAAGCTTTAGGTGGAGCAGATCTTAATGCTGGTCATATTTTCATGATGCAACCTTTTCTACATTCTGCATTGGACATACCATAGCATAAGCAAGTTTTGGGTATGATTGGAGTAGAGTTGGTACCGCTTAGTTTGCATTGCTCCACAAACAGTATGTATGTAATTTACCGATGTCTTCTAGTCTAGACAAGCGCCATGATTCTTTTACCTTCCTCTTCTTGTGATTTTCACTACTGCACTTGTTCTATTTGGTGAAACTCACAGGAAGGGAAAGTGAAGAGGATTGTGGCACAAGAAGACATTATAATTAGATAGTGGGGCAGCGCTGGAGCTTAAATCACTGCTTGGCATGTATCTCCTCCTTTAGAATCAGAACTTGACACGACAAGCCTATAATTCTTCTTTAAGCGGTTAAGAAAGACCAGAACATACACAGAAAGGTAGCCATAGTTGGAGGATTATTTAACTAGTTAGTTATCTCTAAATTATTACTTGGGTTTTTATTAATGTTCATTTGTTATATTTAAAATAAACACCTGATGAAACGGATTAAATTATTTACAATCTCTATTTGATAGAGAAACTACAAATGGTGAAGAGCATTTATCATTATAACCAATGGTAGATAATGAATTCATTTGGCATAGGTTTATTAAATGTACATTTAAGTATGTTTCATAAACCAAACTAAAAGCACATGAAAATGTTACAGTAAATATTTACAAGGAAATAGGCCCAGATATTGCATAGGTAAAAATAGAGCATGCTTCAGAACATACAGTATACTATGACCAAATCGTAAGGACAATATAATACTGATGGCAAATATAAGAACAGGAGAAAATTGGATAAATCAGTAGTATAAAATAATCCATCTACTGCGGGAAGGTTCCAAATCTCTGCATTAGGATAAGACCATTCAAAATAAGGGTTCACAATTCATTTGTGACATTTATAGTTTGTCTGAATGTGGATGATCAGAAAAAGGCAATCGCATCCAAAATAAAAAACCCACGCAAGAAGTCACCGCTCACGGAGAAGATAAAAAAATACTGCCTTCAGGAAGTGTCCCATGCTGCATGCATTCGAAACCAGCCAGTGAGCACGAAGACCTGGATCAGTGGTGACCACACATTTCGTGACATCTGTCTACAAAGCAAAGGAAACATTAATTACATTTTTATTAAAGGGGATATTTTAGCATTTATTTACCATAAGTCTTAATAAATAAATTTGGCCTAAAAATTGTTCTTCAGCTTTCTCCTGCCCCCCCTTGTCTTTCTTTAGGCTTGAACAAAAATCTCAAAAGGCCAGAAGAAAAGATAAAGTCAGATATACCTGAACTATAATCTTCTAATTATACAAGGACAGAGTGGTCGTTAGTCCACTGACTGTTAGTTTAATAAAAAAGGTATCACCAGTATATATAACAAGGGCAAACTGTAAGAAAAGCCCTTGTTAAAGGGAAATGACCAATTTCTATAAAATGAAACCAATATACTGAATAGTCCCATGCTTCAGGGATGATTGGTCCAGAAATTCCTATTGATGAATTGCTAGAAAATCATTAAAAAAAATGTCATGGTAATCTAATCTAGTAGTCTACTGCCTATATTGGAATCTATATATGGGTTTCAATTATTATTATTATTATTATTATTATTATTATGCTTGTAAGAACAGCATGCCAGCTTCACTTCATATTATTATAAATATATACAGGTAAATAAGTCCATCTGTGCATTATAAAGTATGGCAATAGTTTTACTGAGCATTTAAGGAAGAGAAGACTGGAGTAAACCATTGTTTGGGTATACTATTTCTTCAACGCTCCACTGGTACACCAATTGGCCCCTGGGTGTCCTTAATTTGGTAAATGAAGCCAGGTAATCTTTTTGTTGTGAGGAAAGAAAGCTGTAGAGCTTGTGTTACCACTGCATTCTTTGTTTGTAAATGTCAGCAGCACCTTAATCCTGTTAAAGAACTATATGATCTCAGGACACACTGAAGCAGAACTCCTTGTACAGCTCTGCAATTTGAATTGTACCAGTGGCAACATCACATGAATGCAGTGGGTTCCCACCAAGAGAATTTGTGCAGTACAGTAGACCGTACTATTTAAGCAGGGTGGTCTGAGGAATTTGTGGCAGAAGAAAGTAAAGTGGATTTAAAGTGGACCTGTCACCTCAAAACTCGAATACTAAATTAGTTTCTACTAATGAAATAAATGTTTTTGTAAATATATATGTATTAAAAAAAAATGTACCTTTATATAGTGAAATGCTGTATAAAGGTACATTTTTTAAAAATACATATATATTTTTAAAAAATGTTTATTTCATTAGTAGAACCTAAATTAGTATTCGAGTTTTAAGGTGACAGATCCACTTTAAACAGTACAGTAATACGCTTTGCACAGGGTGTTGTAGGGCATAAATAGCACTGCTTACCCATCCTCCTCTTCTTTTTAACCAAGTGACAAGAGTCTTGCGGATAATTTCTCCCAAACAGTCCACTATGGTCAGAACAAGTGCAGGCTGAGACTGCTTGACACAATCCACTGCTAGACCAGCAGCTACTGCATACAGTGATACCACTTTGCCCCATGTTATACCTGCAAATCAGGAAGAGAAGGTTTAATCCAAGCTCTAACTATGTAAAAGGATTCATTCAAGGAGTAAAATGGCTAAAACCCAAAAGCTTAAAAGATGCTGACACAAAGAGGTTAAAAAGTAGCTAAAATAAGGATATAGAAATGTTGTGCCGTCACTCAGTCCAACCTGCAGTGAAGATCTCTGCTGCAACTGCTAGAAAAGCATCTGATAGAATGCTTTCAGAGGTCAACGAGATGTTTAACTGCCGAGCAATGTTCCTATACACCCCTGGCCTCATGTACTCCAGCTCATCACCTGCAATGAAGAAAACAAAGGAAATTGATTGGCTGTGGAGTCTGCATGGTACCAACCTGTCATTTGTTTGTTTGTTTTTTTTATTTTTTTCTTTATTGAGGACAGTGGTTCAGACATTTACATTTGACATTACTTTAATACATGAATGGATAATTGCTTAACACACAGTTAGTTCTCTCTCTGATGGTTATTTTGGTATTTGTACTTATAGCATGTTCAGTTTTAATAAAGTTTTCTTTTTAATCACTAGTCATCTTTTTTTGTCCCCTTTAATAACTGTGGGAATGTCATGGCATTGGGAATTTAGGGTGGGGGTTGAGGCAGAGGGGAAGGGGTAAGAACAAGTAATTTGAGTATAAAAAGATTTTTTTTTTAACTTTTAACAGGAGTTGTAAATCATCTGTCTCATCTGGTTCAATCTTTGGGCCCATCGTGTCCTCCTGCGGAGGGTGAGCACCTCCCCATCAAAGATATGGTGCGGTACAGAAAGCAAACCTTAATTGTCGCCCAGTATCCATCATCCCATGTTTAGGTGGTTCCATTCACCCATGAGTTGTTTGGTTTCGAGTTCTGTTGTGTGCTTGAATGGGGTGAGATGTATGTTTGTTGTTGTATAGGCAGTGTTTTGATGTAGGGGGTCCATATTTTTAGGAGCTTTTTTATGCGTGTTTCTTTGTCAGTGATTGTATCAAGTCTGGCTAGTATAACCTACAAATATTTTACTATGCTTATTTCACAGGATGCACTTTATGTAATTTATATTTATACTTATTTATTGCTATAGTTACCTATTTATGCATAACGACACTATGTAATCTCGCTGATTTGTATGTTTGTTTGTTTTTTTACTTATTCAGTGACAATAAATAATCTAATCTAATCTATAAGCATGTCCCATAATTTGAGTTTAAGATGACTTATGGTTGGTGCATTTGGGTTTAGCCAGGCTGTAGCAATTAGGTGTCTAGTTACTAATAAAGTTATCTGTATGATTGGTGGAAGCTTTGAATTTAGGCTCTCTTCGGGCGCGGGCAGACCAAGCAAGGCCTGGGGGAGGGTAATGAGAATTTTAGTTTTGTATATGGAGTTTAAGTAGTTTTCCACTTTACGCCATAGTTTTCTGATTTTGGCACAGCTCCACCAACAGTGATGAAGTCAGCTTGTGTATATTGACATTTTGGGCATGCATGGAGTTGGGTTGGTAGAATTTTGTTGAATAGTATTGGGGTGAAATATGTTTGGTGTATGATACGTGATTGCATTTCTCCAACCTGTCATTTGTAAAACAACAAAATGTTCTGCAGAAATGTACAACTCTCCCTAACAGCACACCCCATGGATATGAGATTACTTTATATGTACAAATATTACAGTTATATATGGAAATTTTAAATAATACAGTAAAAATTTGTAGATTTAACAAAAAACAGTTTTACCAGTTGCCTATATAACACTTGGTCCACAGGTACCGGTATAAGATAAAGAGATAATGGACTCATGGGCAGATATGAGAGCCAATCACAGCAGTCAAGTGGCCCTGCTTTTTACCTGTATAGGACCATTGATCGCATTAATCTGAATCATCCAAGCAATGTTTACAAACAAGTGTTAACAGAGCGACATCTTTTCATCCGGCACAATATGAAGTATATTTACACAAATACAGATGTATTTAAAGCCATTTCCACAGCATAATTACAAAGTGGCTGCATTATTTCTGACTAAGTTGCAATGACAAAACAAGTCTATTCTAAGTCACAATGAATTGAGGGAAAAGCAAAAAGGTATTGCTGATGCAACAGAATTTATTAAAAACATTACATGTCTAAAATGAACAGTAACACCAGCAAATGAAAATTCCTTAAATGCATATAGTTG
The DNA here is from genome assembly GCA_019650415.1 of Pipa parva. Classification (NCBI taxonomy): domain Eukaryota; kingdom Metazoa; phylum Chordata; class Amphibia; order Anura; family Pipidae; genus Pipa; species Pipa parva. Next base: position 798 of record WMED01024872.1, on the reverse strand, counting down.
TCATTAATTCAATCTGTGCTTCCAAAGATCCTAAACTTTATCTATAAAGCAGGAGTCACCAACTAAAATTAACCGAGGTCCAAATTTAAAAATTTACCAGAAGCAAAGGGTCTGGAACACCAAATTTTTCTCACTTGGACCAATGCCAGCGGCTGTGCTTGTCCTCCGCATGTAAACAGATGGGTGGATATGATTGGCTGATTTACATCACGTGTGGCGTTCTGCTGTTATACCGTAATGCAGTGGTTCTCAAACTTTTTCTATCATTCCCCACCTGAAAAGAAGGGGATTTCCTTGCCCCATATCCCCCCAAATCACCCCAACAATATGGTAATAGAATAGATATTTATTGTCACTAGAAATACAAAGTATATCAAGTGAGATTAAAGCCCTACAAGCCCTTTCCCACATTGTGCTGTCTCTTCACTAACCTATCCCTGTTGGTGCGGTTCCCGTCTCCTTTGGGTCACCTCCGCTGCTGCTGTCTCAGTGGAAAAGTGCCAGTGTTCTATCTGGCCCCAGGCTTTTTCTCTCCTCCTGCTCCGTCACCTCCTGTAACAGCCTGTGCGCTTGGGATGACTGTGTGCATATGTCTTGGTTTGGGCAGGCCACAGGTAAAGTTGCCACGCGGATCTACTGTATTTGCCAGCGTATAAGACTACCCCCAACTTTTCCAGTTAAAATATAGAGTTTGGGATTTACTCACCATATAAGACTACCCCTCTTCCAACACAAATTCTGCGTGGATTGGTCAGCTCTCCCTGCCTGCCCAGCCCTCCCTGTCTCCAAGATTATCAG
>WMED01024871.1:0-11138 GCA_019650415.1 Pipa parva | reverse complement strand
TGACAGGATGTAGCCACGAGAGGAAGCTCTAAGTTAAGGAGCGAAACGCATCCGGCTGTCGCATGTGCGGTGGCTTGCCTTCTATTTACTGCTTACTACAGTCCTCTGCACAGAGTTCGGCTTGAACACTACCTTGTCTTCTCTCTTCTCTGACTGAGACTGCACTACAAGATGGTAACATAGGGTTATTCACTTTGCAATATGCCTGGCATACCCATGACTTTTCCCTACTGCTTTAATGCTATATACTAATGAAGGTTTAGCCCATCTGCCATGTTTTAAGGATACTATTCCTTTTTTCTAATGTGTGTGTATGTAGCTAATGTGTGTGTATGCAGTGTATGTAGCTAATGTGTGTGTATGCAGTGTGTGTATGTAGCTAATGTGTGTCTATGATGTGTGTCTATGATGCAGTGTACAGCCCCCCACTCCTTCCTCGACTTATCCACGGGTCATATTAATTTTTGGCCCAAAAACTGACCTCGACTTATACACGAGGTCGACTTATACACGAGTATATACGGTAATAATACCTTTCCTCACATAAAAGACTAAGGGGGGAATTCACCAAACTCCAAAGTGAGGTGCGTAGTGTTCGCCTCACTTCGGAAAAACTGAAATGCGCATGCTGATGTCCTGCACATGGACATCAGCATGCGCTTTAAAGGGATTCCCCTCCCGGCGAGGAGACTCGAGTGCTTTCGCCGGGAGGGGAATCCCTTTAATGCGCATGCTGACGTCCACGTGCAGGACATCAGCATGCGCATTTCAGTTTTTCTGAAGTGAGGCGAACACTACGCACTTCACGTCGGAGCTTGGTGAATTCCCCCCTAAGTATATTAGCAAAAAAATGTATTATGCATTTACAGAGGATTTGTGCAAATGGTGGCCGCTCCTCTAATCAGCTCCTTCAGTCAAAAAGCCAGTTATAAGGCTATGGGGTGCTCAGGATAACATACCCATGTAGTAATAGCGATGAAACAAAGTCCGGCACTCCCAATTAAAAACGAAAAGTTTATTCAGTTAGGTTAAAAAATGCAATCCATTCCTGGTGTGTAATAAAAAAGGAGGCGCTACCGACCGCCGTTGTTTTTATTACACACCAGGAATGGATTGCATTTTTTAACCTAACTGAATAAACTTTTCGTTTTTAATTGGGAGTGCCGGACTTTGTTTCATCGCTATTATGCATTTACAGCACACATTACTTTTTACTAATCAGGCTGGACTGTTCCTTTAATTTTAGAATTTTCTTTTTGTTCACCCAAGTGCACAACATGGCAGGCTTAAAATGTTCTGGGGGAAGGGACTTATTTGCAAATCATATAGTTGTAATTCTAGTGCCCCTGAGTCCCATTTACTTACCTGCACCCCCACTAACATCTGCTAGTGGTTCTGTCAGCAGGCATTCTACCACAAGAAAATTGATACAGGCATATTTTCTTGAGGTAAAATGCTTGTTGACAAAACTGCAAATAGTTGTTTGCAGTGGTGCTGGTAAGTGAATGGAGGGCTCAGATGCGGGCTGTTGTGCAATTGCAACATGTAGATAAATGCCTGGGGCAGTAGACTAAGGCCAGGACCACACTGGCTACTTTTGTAGGGGAGAAAGAAAAATAATATCTGATGTTTCCTATAGGATAAGCCACACAGTCTGTGTTGTTTTGCACCATTGACAGTAATATAAAGCTAATTAACATTAGCTCAGCTACAAAGTAGCCCCACCCTAAGAGATTTTTCATATTCTTCCAGAGCATTCTAGAATAGGAGGTAAACACATCTCCTAGTGTCTACTACTCTATACTACTTGGGGGTGTTACAGTTACATGTATAAGTTAATGAATTTACAGGTACATAATGTAATACTTTTCCCTTATCAAGATGTGTAGATGCTTTTTTTCCTATAATTGAAAGCGTATTTTGTTTACAATTTGTATTAAAATTTAATCCTGTTCTACATTGTCCATGTGCTGCAGCTGTCACAGAAATAAAAGTCTAAGTCAAAATCTGCTGTGTTTTAATCTCTGAACAAATAGGTATGGCAGGATATGTTTCTGTTTGTTTTATTCAAAATTATATGTCTTCCAAATGTAAGAAATGAAAACACAATTAAATGGGCAAGGCACAATCTCACACGCAAGAGCTAAAGAATATTGGTAACTAGTAAGGACTAGTAGGACTTGGAGCAATGATCTAGGTGTCAGGTAGTGATTCATTATCTGAGTGGGGTCTATGACTAGAAAACAACATTTACTTTTGTGGCTTAAAACATATATGCAAATTGCAAAAACATTATTTTATTTGCGGTTGATTTGTGATTGAGATACAAGTTATCTTTTATTCCTTAGCTTTCCAAAAGATATAGTGCTACAAATAAATCATCATTTTCATCAGTGCAACATAAAGAGCTTCTCAGCACAGTGCATGGAATAAGGAATACCTTATTCACAGGGTGCTACATTTGGAGTGCAGTATTTACATGCCTTTACAGTGAGAAGTAGAGAATCAAAGGAGAAGTGCCAAAGGAGATTTTTTTTAAAACACAATATTGATAAGCAATCGCATATTAGGAAAATTGCTTTCTCTGGGTAAACTTAGAGGAAGATAAAAAAACAGATGTAACTATCAAACAAAATGTAAGTTTCCTATTTAATTTTTGTAATTTGGATTAGACATTTTTTTGTCCACTAGAGGGTGCATCAGAAACGCCAGAAAATGAAAACTGAAATGAAAAATAAGACATCCCCTGAAAATAAGACACCTAGTTCGTCTTTAGGAGCAAAAATGGATATAAGACGCTGTCTTATTTTCGGGGAAACACGGTATTTGTATTGGCAATTTCCTATTCCTACAAAGCGCTGTGAAAGCTGTTGAAGCTGAATTTCTGTTTTGTATTATTTTTTAGCATTATTCTCTTTCTTGGGTTACAGTCATCATTTATCTGTTAAATCAACAACCCACCCACCTAGTCCTGTTGTTTTCTATGGAATTTTAGGTAATACACATTCATTAAGTCCCTCACAAAACCCAATTTGCCTGAAACAACACAAACCAATAAAGATCAGGAATTCAACTTCCAAGTGACGTCATTTTTCCGGTGTTTTTGGCCCTATAAAAAATATAAAGGAGTAATGAAGGATGTACGTTTTGGGAGCATTTTGTAGAAGGGCAAAAAACGCATCACCATGTTATATAGAAAGGGAGTACTTTATTTCTGCAGTTACTTATTTTTCACCAGTAAATTGAATGTTTTAGAGTTTAAACATCAGTTTTTCTGACTGAATCTGTGCTACTCCGGAACTATAGAAAACTATTATAAATGGTCTGCCTGTAAAATCAATATGTTAAATTCAAATGTACAAATATAATTCATTTTTTAAAGAAATATTATGCATCAAGATAGTGGATCAACAAAAGACATACAATATCTACGTATATGTATGGAGTCTTTGTGGAGCCCTTTAAGTACGATGCACTTAATACATACAGTACACAGCATAAATGAGTACACTCCTTTTGAAAAGTAAGACTTTAATCAATAGCTCACTGTACAAAAGAACAATTTCCAACATTTTGTCAAGATTGAATTTCATAGAACTTTTTTTAACCCCAAACTTGAAAGTAAAGTCACATTACAAAATCTTCAGTTTTGCTCAAATTAGTTGATTCACAAATGAATAAACCCCACATCCAAAACTGCTACGTCTAGTATTTTAAATAACCTCCATGATATTTAAGGACTGCACCAAGGGGTTATTGGCGAAAATCTGAGGGGTTTATTCACTAAGGTGCGAATTCGACTGTCGAATTTGCTTAGAGCGGATTCCCACAGCAAATCTGCGACAATTTTTTTATGTTCAGATTGCAACAATTTTCCCATAATAAAGTCACGACTGCGACAATATTCTCATTATAAAGACGTGACTGCGACAGTAGCAGCCTATTGCGACTGTCTTTATCTGGCGAACTCGCACCTATACACAACAATTCGGACTTTAGTAAATTAAACCAATTGTTGCGTAAAGGTGTGAATGCGCCAGCTAAAGAGGGTCGCAATAGACAGCTACTGTCGCAGTCATGACTTCATTATAGGATTATTGTCGCGGTCATGACTTTACTATTGTTGCTATGGGAATCCGCTGTTTGATCATTTGACAGTCAATTCTCACTTTAGACAATACCCTCCCAAGTCTTCTAAGCATGGAATTAACAAATTGGTGATATGTTGCATCATCTATTTTTCTCTATTCTTCAGAAATGTCCTCCTTTAGAGCCTGGATACTGGATGGAGATTGATACTCTCTCTCTAGAATTTCCCATAAGTGCTTTATTGGGTTCAGATCAGGAGACCTAATTGGCCACTGAATAATTTTCTTCTGGAGATATACAAATGTGTGTTTTGGATTATTGTCATAGTAGTAATAAGCACAAAAACCAAGGACATGTAGTTATGGTAGCCTCTTCTTTCAATAAAGAGCAGTACATTTGTGAGTTCATGATACCACCAATGAAATCTAGCTCCCTGACACCAGCAGCATAGTATCATACATTGTACTTACACAACTGACCTGCATTTGAAAGTTTCATTAACCACTAGAAAATGACAGGACAAACTGATAGACTAAGCTTTGTGTAGAATGATGTAGGACAGTCTAGTGAACCTACCTAGAAGTTAATAATTTTATGCTACAAGGCTATGGATAGTTCAGTGAGCAATAACCAATAAGGCTTTATCCTTGCAGGTTTCTCAAGAGTCATCTTTCTATTTAGGAAGGGGCCCAAAATTTGTTTTGAGGAAATGACTGAGCATGTGAAGACTAGTCTAAATTCATCAGTGAATACAACCAACAAACTTTTAATTTCATGGATGTAAAGATATACATTATCGGTAATGGTTTGTTACTGGTTTATTCTGTAAGATAACCGATAGGAACAATATCCTGCAAGCTACTAGCTTCCATAGCTAAGCTGGAAAAATAGCAAATGTTGATAGACTCCACTGTCACTATAGACAACTAGCACAAAAATGGTGTAAGCCTTTTTAGTCCAGTAGAATAATTTAGAAAGATGAGTACTGTGGTATTAATACCACAGTAATCCTCTTTCTAACTATAGAGAACTGTATCTAAAATTAAGTCAATTCCAAAGGAACAAGCACCGAAATAGTAGAACTAGTTCATACCTTTTGTCTCTGAATAGAATGGCAAAAATTACAAGATTTGCGGTATTGTCTACAAAATACAGGTCTTTATTACAAAAGGTCAAAGAATATGGGTGATTAGTCACTTACTCTTATTAGTTATCAGAGAGGATGAATCATTAAAGGACCAGTAACACCAAAAACATCAAAATTCCCATTTGTATTGGCATGTAAAAATGTTATATTTGAAGTTAAATTCATTCATTTTGGCTCTTTCAGTCTGCTTTATCTTTACTGATAGCAGCCATTAAACAGACCTCACCCAGTCCCATTGTTTTCTATGGTGCTTTACTTAAAGCATATGCTGGGAGTGTGCCCTAAAGGCCAATTTCTAAAGCTAAATATCTAAAGATCATAGTTAGGCGGCAGACTTTAGAATTTTTGGAAGCACAGATTGAATATATAGTAACTATAAGATTAAGATTTTGAGTGTTGCTGTTTTTTTAAGAATTTACTTTGCCCATGTGAGCTTCCCCCTAAACAATCTAAAGAAAGGTTTCAGTGGTGGTATTAAGAGGCAAGTTTACTTCCTTAATGTGGCTGTTGAAGCTTTAATATCCCTGAAGATTTTTGTATCACCCTTCCCAGGGTACTAAACTTAAATTATCCATATGCCACATGCAAAATGTATAGTGTATATGTTTAAATATCCATGCAAAAATAATATAAGCAAGCTATGTCAAAAATCGAATAAAGGAACTCTTAAAAGGATAAATAAACTTTCCAACCTTACAGGATGGTTATTCAGATTAGTGTGGCAGGTAAGTATAGTATATATTAGTGAGAGGTGTATGTATATGTTGTGGGGGTTTGCTCAAATGGTACAGGACCTAAAGATACTTTTACCAACTATGGAGAAACAAAATTGGCTTTTGTTCCTTTAAAGCACCATTTATATGATTTTTCTTTTTAGACTGAAAAGCAAATATGTACTGTACTTGCATGGCCCAAAAGACAAATGCTTTTCCTCTTCATTGAATGTCACGTAGATTAAACAATGCTGATATTCATTCAGACAACATGGTTCACTTCATGGCCCTCAGCAGAAGTCTTACTCCACTGCTTAAAGTACCCTAACTGAAGGCAAGAGGTCCACCAGAACATGTGCCCCTTCACTCAATTCTGTTGCAACATTGAACTGTGGAGCTCCTACATCTGTTACTTGTCAAAAAAACTACTTTCTTGTATGTATGTATAATAATATTTATAAAGTGACACAAATTGATACAGGGCTGTGCAACATCTAACCCTGTCACTACATAAAGCGAGGATTAAAATATTCTTCCATAACCTGTCTCATAAGACTTACACCTAGGGCCACCTACCCCAGATGTGTTTGTAGGCTTCCTCCTCTATTCTCAGCTATTACCAAAGCTTTGCGGGACCCCTTGTACTAGGGAACACCAGAGGATTATTTCCTGCAGGTATCCTTTCTCATACAGGCTGTACTCACACTATCTCTCTCTCAGTACCCCATAGGGTGAATTTTCCTGTGTGTTGACCAACCCCCTAAGCTGAAAAAGGTAGGATTCAACCAACTCTTTTACATTTCCTTATATACCTGCACTAGGTCAGTTGAAATATAATTCATTCATATGACTCATGGGATATTTTAACACCCTCAGGGAAACATCTGTTGATAACATAACGCTTCAAATGTTGCAAGTACCCTGGTCACCACTAGATGGCAACTTACCTGCCAAAACAGTACTTGTGATTAGAACAATAGAACAAACATCTTATAGAATCAACATAACATCTTACTATCCTACAATGTAAGTGTGAATTGTCAGGGTTAGATCAAATATGAAATATTAACAAGTAAGTAAGAAAGGTGAGAACAGGAGGAATTATGATAGGGAAAGAAGTGGAAATGAGTAGATCTAAGGCAAACACTGCAATCTCTCATGTCTGTTCCCTAGGCATCCCTGCAGTTCTCCTGTCCAATGTCTGGTTGAGTGGGTGGGTATTGCAGGCTGTCAGGAAACTGTGGTCTCTTCATGCATCGTTGCCTGGTGATCAGTAACTTGAAGTATATAGCCATTAGTTCTCTAAACATGACACAAGCTTGTGATTGCAAAAGTGCAGCTGCATTGATCTTTCAGTAACCCAGTCTGTCCTGTCAACTGACTTGAGATTCAACCTTAACTGCTGCAACAGAATAGTGTGAGAGTATCAGCTCCCTTAAAAAAAATTACAATAAATTGAAAATAATCTAATCGTTTATAGTACAAATAAATAAAATGTGTTTATAAATAAAATTATACATACATACAAATGTCTTTCAACAGTTCCAATCCAATATTGCTATTAATATTAGGGAACATCGCTGTTACACTGAATAGCCTGCAGAACAAAAGATGAGACGAGAAACAATGTCATTGCAAAAAGTTCTGTCACACACGTATTGCCAGGGTTGTCACTTTCTAATCTAGATCATGATAAATCATAAAGCTGTAAGATTATGTTTTAGAGGGTAAAAATAAGTAGCTTTTGGATGGAGTCAAAACTAAATTTCTATGTGATAAAGCTTCCCATTAACTTGCAGTCACATGTGAAGGGTGAAGCCAAGACAATGTTTCGTGCTAAACAAACATGCTAAGGGAGTGTTCTTGCGTGAGAAGAAATAGCTACCAGTGCTTGGCAGTCATCTTCCCATCATGCAACAAAATGTTTCAACAAACATAGTCTTCAAGTTCCTTAACAAGCACAAATCGGGAGAGATTTCAAAACATAATGCTATGTAGATACCTCAAACTGCTAAGGTGTTAAACAGGTTGCAAGCGCTCGGTTTGAAGCTTGTTTGTACCTCATGCTGTTGAAATAAATGTTTTGAGATGGAGCCTGCCAAAAAAGGCTTACTTATGAAAATAAGTCTCTTAATATCTTGGGGATGCAATACACTGCCAAAAGAAACAAGAAGCTCAGTTTATGTTGTATTACCGGTAAACAAACATCTATATTTCCTTACAGATTAAGGAACAAAATCCCAGCAATGAATTAAAGTCAGCTCATTCCAACCCAGCTGAAGAAACGGATTAATGAATATCACACACACCAGACCTGTTTAAGTGACTGTTAGTTGAATAAAACATAGGAATAAACAGGGAATTCCAATTAATTACTACAAAGCAAATTATGAGGCACAATTCAACAGTCAGGCAAGGGTAAGTGCATTGGGCTTATGTTACTAAGGGTGATTGGGGGGTTGAGTTGCTTCCAAATTCTTCCTGTAAGTGGTGTGTGTAATTTCTCCTTTTCTGTCATATTCATTGCAGAGGTCTTTTATGATAACTGAATATTAATTATTTTGGGGGCTAATGTAAGGGAGGCCATTTTTTTCAGGATTCTCACTAGTAAGTACAAGTTGTGTGCCACCCAATGTTGGGGCAACCCTTGTGATTTAACTAGTGGTGTAACTTGGCTATGATGATGCGCAAAAGCTCTTGTATTAATGGGTACAATCTATGCAACTGTTAAATATGTTGCATTATGTGGTGGCAATGTGAAATGTGTATAACCACAGCTTTATGGTATCCAATAGACAAGACATGTGAGGTTACCGTAACAATAAACCAAAACCCAGGTAAAATAAAAACATTTTTTTTTGAGAACCACTGATTGAAACCACCATAGAAAACAATGGGAATGAGTCAGGCCTGTTTTACAAGCTCTTACAACATGGATGCTATCAGTAAATATAAAAACATGGATAAAGCAATACAATACAACATAAATGATAAGAAGTGCTGTATTTAAATAACTGCCATATCAATTAGGATTATATTTACTGGCCCTTTAATACATATCCAGTGCAGATGTAATTGTACGGGGTGTTAATTCCTTTATATTTTTCCCACTATTCATCCAGTCTGGGCAGCAGGAAGATTTTTAGACAATTAGTTTCCTAATTAAGTTATTTGCATTTACTGATTGCTATTGCTTTCATAGGGCAGGTCCAACCTTTGTTGTGGCCCAGTGCAATACAATATTTCACAAAGCCTTGCACTCAAATTACCCATCCATTATTTTTGCTCATTGGCATACCTCCCAACCTTTAATACAGGACTGAATATATTTCTGTACAGCCTTGCACACTGTGTTTTCCATAGGTGTCCCTCTATAAAAGGGAATGTAGGAAAGTATACATTGGACTAAGGTAAAGTCATTACTGCTCTACCCCCACATATGCACTCCACATACTTTACTATTAGTAGAGTTAATGGGCACTCCTATAGTCCAGCAGTAGTTGGTTGGGATTAGATTTATATCATACTGATACCTGGATAACCCATATTAACATTATAACTTGCTGTCTTGCAGAGAGGATCCCCATATTGGCACATTGATCACTGAATAACCTTTTGCAACATTGTAATTTGCAGGCTACTGACTGAGGATCCCCATATATAAAATATTTTAAAACAAGAGACAAATTGTGAAATGGCAAAAAATGTGAAACCTCTGTAGTACCTTTGTAAGGTTGCCATTTTTGAGGTATTTCTCATGTGGTTGTAAGCAAGTGCCACTGACATTTTAGTTTGTTTGAACAAGAACTTGCATCCCTAGAAGAAGAAGGGAAGGCCATACCTTTGTTGGCCATCCCATCCCAGAACCATGAGTATTAAAGAGGCACTATATTGCTGATATAACTGCATACATACATATAAAACTCCTTTATACTAAGCCAATCGCTGACACAAATAGTTAAAAAAGTTTAGGGAAGAAATAATACTTGCTGTTTTTTTCCCTTAACTAGATTTCCTGAGATCTGAAATTTTCTTCCTCCTATCCTTTCTGTTCTGCACAAGAAGAAAAAGCTGCCTGACTGCTATTGGTTAAGCAGTGTGCTGACCTTTTCACCGCATAAATTAAGCTTGGAATGCAGGAGATTACAGAGGGAAAGCTGACTTATGCACATGTGCTAAGTAGTAAGTAGAGCAAAAATGTCTGGGGGAGGGTACCTTTTCATGGAAAACTGGCCAGTACACATCACACGCACATTTCCTGGTGTGGGAGCCTATCAGTGCTGCCTACTTAATCATTCTGCGTCACATGAGACATCTACTGGGGAGAAACACTTCTCACTAAGGTATAACACTGCATATGTAAAGATGTAATCTGACTATAGTTCCCCTTTAATGGTAGAGATGTGCAGTTTGGATTTGTATTATTACAGAACAACAGATACAAGCCAAGCGTACAGAATATGAACCAAATACAAGTTTCATATTAGGGTTTGTTTCTTTTTATGAACCTCAGTAAAATAGAAAGTTGGAAAAGAAACCAAGAGGCACAAATATACAATTATGAAATAATCCAAACCCCCCAACCAAAATATCCAGAACAGCAAGATAAAAAGCAGCAACGTATTCAAAACAGCAAAAACCAATAAACAAATGAATGTTAACATGACACTGGCACTGAAGGGGTGTTTTCTTTGAACGTTACCTGTATGTCAGATTTCTGTCACAAAGCTTCTGATCTGAAGGAGAAGTGGGGCTTCTACCCTTTGTATTCTGGAAAATGGAGCTACAAGTTGTCCTATTTTACTCAATACACAAGGGATGTCTAGGAGTTTATATAACTAAATATTGTCCTGCAAGACTGACTATTTTTTAGTTGCCCGAGGTGAGGGGTGCAGTTACCTATAATTTGATACCACAACCCTTTGAATTTAGTAATTTATAGTGTTTCAAGTTTAGTGACCAGAGCTTCCTTTTTACTGGGGTTTACAATAAAAAATAAGAAGAAAGTGAATCAACGACTGAACTTGGCAGTGTAACCTCTACAAAACACTTGCAGAAGTTTAATAGATATGTGTAATTCATTTCTCCTGAGGAAGCTGATGGTTATATCGGCGAAACGCGTAGAGTGGTATTGGATTGGCTACCTATGAGAAACATCTTGATCAAGCGCTTGATCGTCAATTTTAATG
>WMED01024870.1:0-11138 GCA_019650415.1 Pipa parva | reverse complement strand
TAACCTTCATATAAAATATATTATGGCTGAACTTATGTTTCACATCTAATCATGTAATCGCTATCCATTTCTACCTGAGCAACACCTATATAGAACATAAGCAGGAAGCAAGTGGGCCAACATAATGCAACAACTCATAGACATATGAGCAGGGAAACTCTTAGACACAGTGTGGGTACAATTGATGTAAATCTGTTTTGAGTGAAACACATCTGTTCCATATATGCCTACAAGACATTATGAGGTTCTAAATTAAGACCATCTGATGGATTTTGAGCTTAATGACAGTGAAGCCAGCTGAGAATCTTGATTTCCTACAATCAACATTTTGCCCATTTTGCTCTTTAAATGCTTAACATGAATTAAAACCATATTTCCACTGGCAGTTGACGTTAAATCCATTTTTGGGAAACGGAATAAAAAAGCACAGCTCTGAGCTGATTGTCTTGCCTTTTTCCAAAAATGTTCAGTGTAGGAGAGAACGGAAAATAAACCATGACAGCATCATCATTGGCCAACAGATGGACATTGAAACCAACCTTTGACGTCATCTTTGTACCCATCTTTTGTACAGATGTTGTTAAAGGATCATGTTTAAACACATCCTGACACTGTTTATATTGGCCAAGTAATTTTCCAACAGCTGCTTCTCCAGTTCAAAGCTTGGATTCATAACCAGCTTTAGACAAATATTTTACTTATCTTCCTAATGTACAGATCTTTGTAGAGTTGAACATCTAGGACTAGTAAATTAAATAACAGTTATGTACAGTAACCATAATTAGCAGCATACACATTGTGTTTTTTTAATTTAATGTAGGCTGAGCTTGGAAAAAAACAAAACAAAAACATCTTTCCGTTATTTGCAGAAAGCCTAGAGAATTATAGAATTTTAGATTAATTACAAAAATAAAGCACATGTATGGAAATAATGGTTCAGAAATGTATTGAAAGCAGGTGCCCCATCACTGGTTTGTTTTTTTAATTTAACTAAGCAAATAACAACCCAGCATATTTAGGGGCATGTATAATGAGCAGGTCTTGTTGAAAAGCATTTTGCCAACCACGGTTAGAGGAAAATAGACATTTTTTTTGGGGTAAGTAGTGATTGTTGGTGCTTGTGCAGAGGGCTAGTTCGGTGGCCCAGTAGTCACTACTGCTGCTGTGGATCACAGGGTCCTGGAGATGATTCCAACCTGGACCTCATCAGCAAGGAATTTGTATGATCTTCTCCGATATATACTTGACTTGTATGCAGTCAGCGTCAGGCAGTTTGTACATTTCAAACAGAGGTGAGCAAAGTCCTAGTTTGGTTGGACCTTTATGTCCATAAAGTATTTGTCCACTCTCATTAATATCTGAATTGTTTGTAGTTTTCATATATTTTCCCTTGGAAATTGTTAAAGCTATGTAATGTACTGGGGCTGGTTACTTCTGGTGCTCATGTAATCCCATTGTCACTTTAGCTTGGCTTTGTAATTGGACTGTTGCCAGACATTTGGGGAGGTTATTGACTAAAGTGAGATTCGACTGTCCAAGTGAATTTGAATCACTTCAGGTGGCTACGCCCTGATTCTCTGCTCCTTATTCACTAAACAGCGAATTCCCATAGCAAATCTGGGACAAAATTCCTATAGTAAAGTTGCCACTGCGTAAGTAGCAGTCCATTGTGTACTGTGTGACTGGTGAATTCGCCACATCGCAGAGTTTGCTAAATACCCACTATACATGGGGAAGTGGCGAATTCACACCTCTACGAGACAATTCAGTCTTTTTGTCAGTAACTCCATTGGTTTGAACTGGTTTATTGCTTTCAAAGTAGCATTTTTAAGGGGATCTCCAGCATTGGAATGAAAAATGCTTTAACAGATTTCACATAAAGAAAATGTTATGTAAAGTTAACGCATTACAAATTTCCCTGAATTTATATTTTCTAAAACAATCCAAGTGCATTAACTGGCTGTCTGCCCCAAGTTCAGGAAAAATTTTTTTTAATGCATTAAAATTTGCAAACAATTTATTTTAGCAGTATCTATTAGCGAAATCTTTTGCGTTGTGATTCAGGAGGTCCGCTTTGACATTGACTTGACTTTTAATTAAGTTTCTTTACTTTATCACTGAAAATGTTTTATAAAAATCATATGCTTGAATCAGATCACCTATGAGGAACTGCTGAAGTTAGTGTATATTCTGACCTTTACTAAACTAATTCGCTCATCACTAGATTAAAATGTTTATATGTTTCCATAAAATTGTACCTGGACTTCATAGGTTATTTATTAGAGTGTGAAGAGTTGTGTAAAGTAATGAATTTGCATCCATTCACCATCTCCCCAATCTCTGCTTATTCAGCAATCTCTTCAATATGGAGAACACTCATCTTGGAGTTACACACCTTTTCCCGTCACTTTGTATGCATGTGCATTGCAACTTTTACCTAGTTAGGGGGTTAATTTCTGAACTTTGAATTTGACTGTTGAATTCTCAAACAGCTGATTCCTATAGCAAATCTGGGACTTTGACAATTCTCCCTTCTGTTTTTTTTAGATGGTATGGGCATCGTCAAACAGAATAGGCTGTGCTATCAATACCTGCAAAAATATTAATGTCTGGGGGAGTACGTGGAGACAAGCATCATATTTAGTATGCAATTACTCTATAAAGTAAGTCAGTATTTTATTCATTCCTAATCAAATGGACACATCTCACATGCTGTGTATTTCATGAGGATATTTATACATTTTTAAATTTGCTATTGTTATATGATTAATTCCGGTTAATAAACTACACTACAAGTGTTGCCAACAAGGATTAGCTTAAAAGGACAGTAAGACTAATAGGGGGTAATTCAGGATAGTGTGAAGTGAAGTGCGGAGTCCTCGCCTCACTTCGCACTGACTGATATGCGCTCGCTGATGTCCTTCACGCGGACATCAGCGAGTGCTTTAAAGTGATTCCAGTCTCAGTGAGACCAAAAGAGTTGCTCTCGCCGAGACTGGAATCCCTTTAAAGCGCTTGCTGATGTCCGCGTGCAGGACATCAGCGATCGCATATCAGTCAGTGCGAAGTGAGGTGAGGACTCTGCACCTCGCTTCGCACTATCCTGAATTACGCCCTGACATTTAAATATCTAACATGCATTTATAGTTGAAATATAATTCATCTGTTCTAAATTGTGCCCATAAAGTATTTTATTTAGCTGTTTTGCTTTAAAAATTCAGCTTTCTGTCACACTTCCAGAATATATCTATTATTTAAAAGTTCCTAGAAAACAATAGGCCCGGGTGAGGTCTGTTTAATAGCATGGCTGCTATCAGTAAAGATAAAAACAGAGAGAAAGCAATGCAATTCATGAATTTCAATTCAAAGAAAACACTTTTATATGTGTTGCATTGAAATATTTGCCATGCCAATCAAACTGGGATCATTTTTGTGGTGGTCCTAATCCTTTCATAGAGAACAAACTGACTCTGTTGGGTAGTAGGGTTGTGGCATTAACAGGAACCTGTGTTCTCCTGCAGAGAGATAATCCATTACCCACATCACATCATTGCTTTGATGAATCAGTCTTTTGGACAGTGTGATGGAATGTTAGATCAATGAACAACGTAAATGTTCTACAAAAGCCTAATTCCTTACATCGCTCCTCCCAGTAGAATTCACCCCCCATGCATGGTAACCTTCTGCCACAAACCTTTAATAACATTAGAAAATGAACCCTGTACAATAATTATAATAATCTTTTAATATGAAAAAAAAAATTCTTTTTAAATAATACAATTGAGGCTAGAATCTGAAGGTTCTACTTTTTTGCTGTATTCATTGTGATGCTTGGGCTACCTTATGTTAAAGTGCACGTAAAGAAAATGTTACGTAAAGCGAACGCATTGCAAATTTCCCTGCATTTATATTTTCTAAAACAATCCAAGGGCATGATCTGGCAGTCTGTCCAGCAAACTCTTATCTCCGGCTCTGTGTCACATGTCTGCTGAACAGGAAAAGACTGCTTAAAGGGATGTGACCTCACAGAACAGGAGGGATTGTGGGAAAAACAAAGGCATATGGGATACACTTATTAATAGCTTATCTAAACAAACATAACAATGGCCAGTAGGTGGCAGCAAAGCATAATAACAGCAACAGATAAAACATTAAATACAACCTAAATTAAATGGATCCCTGTTGGGAGGCTTA
This sequence comes from Pipa parva, assembly GCA_019650415.1. Classification (NCBI taxonomy): domain Eukaryota; kingdom Metazoa; phylum Chordata; class Amphibia; order Anura; family Pipidae; genus Pipa; species Pipa parva. Next base: position 6,944 of record WMED01024870.1, on the reverse strand, counting down.
GCTGGGGCAGCACAGTACCTTTATACAGTCTTTCTCTCTGTCATCTTCCCTTCTCAGCCTGACTTTTCTTTCTGGAGTCAGCTTGGGTTGAGCTAAATGATGACTGACATTGTAGATCCTCCAATCAGATCCCTTAAATCACCATCTAGCAGGGTTTCTGATTGGAGGAGCTATGATGTCAATCATCATTTAGCCCGCCCACCCGACACTCGGGAGAGAAAAGTCAGGCTGACAGGGAAGATGACAGAGAGAAACGCTGTATAAAGCTACATTTTTTAAAATACATATAAATTTACAAAAGTGTTTATTTCATTAGTACAACCTAAATTAGTATTAGTTTTGAGGTGGCAGGTACACTTTAAATCATTTTTTTTATCCTCACTAGCTGGGGTTGGAAGAATGAAATGATTTTTGCGTATTGACTTCTTATAGAACAGGGGTCGGCAAACTTCTTTGAGGAGGGAGCCACTTCGCTCCCTCCTCCAGCCGCGACAACTATTTTGTGAGCCGCTTTAGGAGGGAGGAGTGCACTACTTTACCCAACTGGGTCAATGTCCAGCATTGTCAAATCTTAGGGTTCAGGGGAAAATCCCAATTTGTTGTTAAGTGAAATACAAACACAATATTTTGGGTGGAATAAACCTTCCTTCATCATATATGTAGGTGCCAGGGTGTAAATATTATTTTTCTACTGGGGACAGAGCAATGTAACTTGGAATTGTGCTATGAAAAATATACATTTGAGGTGGTGGGTGGGTAATAACTTTTGGTTGATAATCACAATCTTGTGTCCTGTGCTATTGTCTTTATTGTGCCAATTAATACCAGTTTAAGATGACATTTGACTCTGTATCCTGTAATTTCTGAAGGACCATCTACAATTACAGACCATAAAAGGTGACAATTGTACATTGAATTAGAAAATTAGAACTCATTATATTTTTATTTCTGTAAATGCTGGTATTTAATTATAATATATTATTTCTCTTCCAGGGGTAACTGGATAGGAGAGGCTCCGTACAAGCTAGGGCGCCCATGTTCTGCCTGCCCTCCAAGTTACGGAGGAGTTTGTAGCAATAACATGTGCTACTCTGGAGTGAAATCCAATAAACTGAGCTGGTTTTAACAGGCACCATTTGCAAGGCCTTAGCAGGTTTTGTTTTCTTGTGCTGATTGCAAGATAAGTCAAGTAAAGTTTCAAGGACATTGCTTTGTTTTGTATACCCTTTTTTATACATTGAAGCCTTACCGTTTTCAAAGAATAGTACTTGTTTACCTAAATATTATACCGTCAACTTGTAAAGATGTGGTTAAATGTAAGCCCCAGAGTACTCTTTTTCTCCATGGAAGAAGCTGCTGTTGTTTGTTTCCATACAATCTACAGCCATGATGTACAGCCAATAGGAAAGTAAGTCATGACAGTGCATGAAAAATATACACCAGGATATACTGTATACTGGGATACATAACCATAATTATTGTTCATTATCCAATAACTGTGCGGACAATGAGTTTCGGTGCATCTCATGCAGGGTGACAACAACTACTACTGAGCAGTATGTTCAGAGTGTTCATATGTACTCAAGATCGATCGCCATCCAGTTATTATACAGTGTGCACAGAATGAGCCCCCTAGCAGAGATCATTGAAGGGTTTAGATAAAAGAACTTCAATATAAAATGTAACTCACACACTCAGCTATTTCACTACATCTATAAAGTATTGAGATGAGTCAGCTGAATGCAATTCTGCCCACCCAAGAAGATTAATTAATAGGTTAATCGGCAAGGCCTTTATATTTAATTGGCCATTTTATTGCAATGACTATGCAATAAGAGGAATTGTTACTTGCTTTTTATAATGGATGAGCAAATAATATTTATTCAGCTTATAGACATGAATCATCACTGGAGCTGAATGTCTCAATGGATTATTGAAAGGAAGAGAAATATAAAACCATGTACAAAAGCAGTTATTGAGCAAGGCTAAGGACCAATCAGCAGCCAGTAGGACAGTGACATCCATCATATGAGTCATGTGATTATGACATTTACAGGGGTATTCAGATAAAGGTGTAAACAGAGTTCTAGCATCTCCTGGCAACCAATCAGAGATTGTCTTACATTATTCTAGTTTACCTGTGCCAGTGAATGCTAACAGCTGGTTGCTAGGATTATTAGACCTCTGTAAAGATTTCCCTTGTTAATAAATTCCTATATATTTCAAAGAATCTGTAAAATGAAAAAAAAAAGTGGTGTTTTAGAAAAACCTCTATATTGTATCTGTGAGTCTATTTTTTTAATTTTTTTTTTTTAATTCTTAGGTATACAAAGATTGAAAAGAAAACTGAATATAGACTTGTGTTTTTCCCTTGGTGGGAGAGTCTTATTCAGCCTGTACATAATATATTATGATATTGTTATGCTGAATTTGTCAACAGCTCTGACTATCTAAAAGTTATACCAAAGTTTCTATACCCTGAAATATCTTAATTATTCATATCATTCCATATATTTCAAAAGGAACTGTTAAAATATGTAAACATAAAAACATCCCATCACATTAAAATTGTTTGATGTTACTCATTCCTTCTTATTAAAGGTCTGATGCAGTGCAGAAAGCATATTTGCCCCAGTTCACAAACCTCCAACTTCCTGGCCCCAAGGGGCCCTATTCAGCCTCACAGGGTTCTTGTTTCTCCATATCAGATTACAGCCCTGAAAGCTTTTCTAAACTAAATAGGACCACAAAGGATCACCAACAGGACAATAAAGTTAGTAATGCTGTAGGGGTCCCAGGTATCTCAACAAAGGAGGCCCAACTTGTCCCACTCAATATTTTATTTGTTTGTTTGAAAGCATAACCCTAAAAATGTTCGTATTTCGACATGCAGTGTGGCTTAAAGCATGAAAGTTCCCAAGGATCACTGTGTCATTAAGGGTGTAACCTTAGTACCACTGGAATTACAGTCGCAGCATGAACTGTGCTGTAATTTTCTGGCACCGAGTCTTCATAGGGTGTAGGGTGACACAGGAGCCAGCTTCGAAGTTCCTCTGACTTGGTTGAATCGGGCTCACACATCATCACGCTCATTGCAGGGAGCGTTCTCATTAGCCCCTCACAATGAACGTGATGATGTTGAAACTATTTTTCACCACCGGTTCAGCCAAGTGGGAGGAGCTTCACACTGGCTCTTGTGTCAGCCTGCGCTGTGAAGTCAGCATCGGTGCCGGGAAATTACAGCACAGTTCATGCTGTGGCTGTAACGATTCAACTCAATATAAAATAAGTTTTTTTAATACGTCTTTTTTATTTTATACCTTTAGTTCCCCTTTAAACCTGAGGAGTTGGAGATCCTCACTAGTTAAGGTATTAGGGTTCCCCATGATTACTCATGGTAGCTTTTCTTGTTATTATATTACGTTTTAAAACCGGTAAAATACAGAACATGTGCGACATTTTTTTTTCCAATTGAGTTTTATGGATTTTTATAAAAATGTAATAATTCTATGGGCACTTGTTATTTACAGTCAACAGGGGGTAAATATTGTTTACCAATATAACAAAATACTGTGTTCTGTAAGATACATAAATACAGATTGTAGCAACCTCAGTAAAGATGTTTTGGAATATGTAAATGTTATTTATCCATATAACTAGTTCCAGATAAATGTACAAAGAATTTCCTTGTTCTGTTCGTTTATGTTTGCAAAGTACATTTTAAATATGAAATAGCATTGTCACAGGGTGCTTAGATTGTAAGCTCTTGCGGGCAGGGCCTTCATTCCTATTGTTTCTTTTTTACAATGTTGTGGCAAAGTTTGTATGATATATATGTTATCTTGTATGTACACTTTATCTTGTACAGCGCTATGGAAGATGTTGTTGCTATAGCAATGAGCAATAATATTAATTATATTGTCCTTCCATTGGTTGTTATTGCTCGGATTCCATAGATTGCATGCAAGGAATGGTAGGTGTATTCATTTCAGATGATATTTAGCACAATTGTATATAGTAAGCTGTGAATTCACAGAAAATGTTTTTAACCAAATTTTAATTAAAAAAAAAAAAAAATCTTTTTTTTTCTTTAACACATGGAAATGAGTCAAGAACTATAAAAATCCAGTGGTCCTTTATTCAATGGCTTACTATATAGAAAGTCGTTCAGTTTTATACCTAATAAATGTGAATAAACCTTTTTTCCAAACACAGACCAAACATTTTAGCTGGCTCCATAGAAAACAATAGTTTTGAGATGGGTTTGTTTAACAAACAACATGGCTGCTGCAGTTGCCATATGTAAATAACTGCTATGGCAACCCAAATGTATAGTTTTATTTTTCAACGCTTCAGTTTAACATATGAGATCATGTATGGGCACCAGCTCCCTAGTATATTGCCCAGATAATTAAGAATACATAATGATATGATAAATAAAGACAGGAACATACAGAAAAGTCAGGTCTTGGGGACAGCGGATGGTCTTATGGGTGAAAATATAATAAAACAATTATCTGCTAACATTCCAAAATAACCAGACAATTATTTCCATGTATGGGCAGATTAAAAAACAGATGGTGGTGGTGTACAAAATGTAAAGTTGAAACAAATGCAATAAGTAAAATAACAAAGACTTATTAACAGAAGGTCCCAAACCACTTTCCATAGTGGTTAATATTTCATTATCATTTATCAATTATTATATGATTGCTAATACATAGGTGATAAATTGCAGACTCTTCTTAACCACCTTGGTGAAGTCTCCTGAAGTTACCGACATGAGCGTGAGCAGACTAACTTCCAGAACGAGTTTCCATAACTAGAAGGATATTATTAACTTTTTTTATTTTATACATTTCCTGCTAACCATCTGAAAATAAATATCCATCTGGGAATAGGAAAGCAAATTAATAACATCCCTGGAATAGGTTTGATTTTGTAAACTGTTTTTTGTAGCATTAAACATATAGAAATTAGCGTGATCACAAAATTTTATGAGCCAGATGTGTGGCAGGTCTGCAACCTATACCAACCCAGCTGTACTAGACTGATGAATTCCAACTGTTAACTGGTTGCCATGGATACTGGAATGTAGAATATTTACACCATCTTATTACATTATTCTGTAAAATGTGTAAGCCATATTAACAGTGAGTGAAAGCAACTTATTCAACAGATGGATTTCACTCATATGACCCATCAAAAATACAATCATTTTGCTATTAAATTGTATGTAACTTTAAAAACAATGTATTGATGCAGCCTGGTGAGCCTATAGGCTAACCTGTAAGCCTATAAGTGACAGAGACAACTAATGCCTGAAAGGGCAGAAAATTGTATTCTGAATTAGATATATTATGAAAAACAGCATATCTTCAGTGATAAACACCATGCAATGCTATTTATGGGTGTTAAATAAATAAAAAAATAAAATAAAAAGAATTTAGGATAACAGAGATTCTAACCAAGTTAAAAATAAGCTATCAGACAGAAAGATCACTCCTACCCTGCCACAGGATGATTTCATCTGACAACTGAATGGAATCCAACATAGTTACGGTGGAATCAATAAGATACCAGTATCAACTGAAGGAGGTAAAACAATGGGAGTCATTGATCTTTACACATAGCTTTGGATGGAAACATTGACCAGAGATGACTAAACCTGCAGGTAAACAGAAGATTTTCTACTTACTGTGGTGTGTCTATTATTAAAGAATAAATAGGTGACCCCACTATGCATTTTGATGCAGGTGTTATTCCATGTACAGACAAAAGGGCATAGAAATATCATCAAAAATCTTCAGAGAGCCCTCTTCCCATTAATTTACCTGAAGAACCACTGTCAACCACTTTCATTTCTCACATTAGACATTTACTCATGAGGAAAAGTTGGCGGTAGTTTAGATAAGTCAATGGAGTGCTCTCCAAGGCTCATTACCAGTGGTTTTATGTAGTTTGCTGCAAGCAAAATGTTGCATTCTGGAGCCTTACTCTATTATGATGATGGACCATGTCTCCCTAAATCTTTCAATATTTCATATGTGACATTATACTGTATAACACAATGCAAATATTTGTTAATCACAGAAATAGTGACTTTGTCATGATTTTAACATGCTCTGTAAATCAGAGTGTTTGCAGTTCAATAACTACTAGCAGAAGCATCAGACACTAACCAGGTATGGACTAGACTGCTATCGTGATTTCTAGGCTTTAATTGTCCACCAAATATTGGAGATCAAGAGGCAGAGAAGGTCATCCCATCTGCACAAAGTCTGAATTGTGCCAGAGCTGCGTGAATTTGCTAAAAATAAGCAGTTCAGTCATTTTGTTTCATTGAGCAAAGGAAGCAGTATGACACACTACAGAAGCCTGTTTCAACACCATTTTGCAACCTTTTGCCACAAATTTGTGGCCAGTTAGGGTATTCATAATGTTTAAAAGTAATATATCACTAAGGTGTACAGATGTAAATATATGGAACTGGTATCAGCAGCGAAATTATTGTGAATTGAGAGCTTGAAGGGGGATATACTGCTCATTTTATCTGGGAGTGATTCTTAAAAGAGGAGATACAAATTTGGGTTTTACTTTCCAGCGCTGCCTCCTGCTGTCGCTATCAAGCTGATCTCTTCTGCTGTGCAAAACTGAGATCCTCTTCCCTTCCTAATTCTGGTTCACACTCACTGATGTGAGCTTGCTCAGAAGCAATTTTACTTCAAAATTCTGCTTCTGAGCATGAATATGCTAAATGTGAATATGAGAATTCACTAAACTATCTCACCATTCTTATGTGTATTATCATTTAAACACATATATGGGTCTCAAAAGGATACCTTCCACCTTAATTAACTATCATACAGAATTGTATCAACACGGTCATGATTAAAATCGATAAATCACCGGGTCCAGACAATATACACCCTAGGGTCTTAAGG
>WMED01024869.1:0-11138 GCA_019650415.1 Pipa parva | reverse complement strand
TTTCAGATGATTTTCAGGGGTTAAAAAGTAGTCTTATACGCCAGCAAATACAATATATACTACTAATGTAAAGTACATACTACTAATGTAAAGTACATACTACAAATGTAAAGTATGGCTACCTTTCCATCAATAAATCTGATTGAAAAACTTGATTAAAAAGTTTCTAATAAATTTCACCCTAAGAGTAATTTTCTAGCCAGTACTGAAATAATAAAAAAGTTTCATCCCCCTCCCCCCCCAGGAAAATCCATGGATTGTATTGTATTGGACTGCATTGCTACCGGTAAATCGCAGGTCATGTGATGTAGTCATGTAACCAAAAGCTGTTTTGAGCCGGGTCAGCGACTTGGCTGAAAATCAGCCTTGTTTCTATCCCTTCTGTTCATATTACCTTTGCTAAGGAATGGGAAATTCACCTATCCCCCTCCAAAAATGTAAAAATCTCCACATCCGGCTGTGTAAGAGAGCCTACTTAGTAGAAACAGAACTCTTTTGTAACAATAGCTGGAGTAAAGCTGTATTTGTCATCAAATTCACCAGGAGGGTATCCTCACTGGAGGTAAGTATTTGTATGTTGATGCTTAATGACAAGTAGTCTTAGAGTAAATATGACTCATGATCAACTCTCAGAGCCTTTTCAGTTGGATATTATACAGATGTGATTATAAACTGTCACCCAACTTGTACTAGCAAGAATCCTGGAATAGTGCTTTTTAGCTTCTCTTACATTAGCCCCAAAGTCCATAATATGCAGTTATCATAAAAGGCCTCTGCAATGTATGGGTGAACAGAATATTACAGAAAAGGACACACTGAAACACGCTGCTTGGCAGGGTTAATATTCAAAGCCAAATCATCACAGCTAGATAAGGTTCCTTTTCTGGCCTCACCAGACTTTCTGTTGTGCCTGACAAGTGAGGCCCACCTCAGATAGAGAAGCACTGGTCTAGAATCACTTTTACATGATGCAGGTTCTCTTAATCCTTTAGCTTCCTCTCATACCTTTTCATTGTACTTGGGAATTCTCACAGCAGGGCATATGGCTCGATGAGGTGACCTGGAAACTTAAGTGATATTTTTCCATTCTATCCATCAGTACTATGATGGCCTGCTGTCAGTTTCAATGAACACAAGATGTAGAAAATCTGACATTGCAATTGGACCTTTCGATCAAACTTGATTAAATTCACATTTATGTAGACTCAGCTTGCTTTTTAAAGTTTTATTAATAGGCAAGAGAAAATGCTCCCATAGACTTCTGACAGGTGGCTAAAATAGGGAGCAACACAGGCAGGGTCGGACTGCCCAACTGGAGGACCGGAGAAAATCCCTTCTACCAGTGAGTGAGATAATGTCTCTCAGCAGCAGGTTTCCTTAAGTGAACCTCATCATTATATTCATTCTGTTTGAGAGCACAGTCAGCACATAAGAGGGGTGGGAGGGCTCATTATACAGAGTTTTTAACCTTTTGTTTTGCATTGGAAATAAACTAGCACATTTGCCGTCTCCCTATGAGGTACAATCTGGTATAGACATAGGACAGGGCCTGAATAAAGAGAGAAGTAATGGAACATACTGATGCTGCTGTGCTATCATTTGGGTAAGGATTATTACTGTAGCAATCGATCACAATTATATAAGATAACACAATAAATGTGCCTATAGTCCTATGCAAAATGTATTGGTAACAAATTGGGATTAAGATTAGCTTTGCTGCATATAAGAAAATCATCTCCTCCACATCTGTAATTTTAATTCTCTACTTATTCAGTCTTTCTTATTTGAGGGTATACATCAACACCAATGGGGGGTTATTGACTAAAGTCCGAATTGTGAGTGAATTTGCCAGCTGAAGTCAGTTGCAATAGACTGATACTGTCGCAGTCGCATTATATAATGAGAATATTGTCACAGTTGAGGCTTCACTTTGGAAATATTGTTGCATTCGCAACTTTAAAAATGGTCGTGGTTGCAACTTTACTATGGGAATACTGTTGTGGTTGTGGATTTGCAATGGGAATCCACTGTTTGAGAATTCGGCAATTGAATTCTCACTATAGTCAATAACCCCCTGAATGAATTTGTCTGTATTGTAGCAAAGCCAATTCTGTGTATTCACTAAATTGTAATGTCGCAGTGATGGACAAATTGGGACAAACTGATGAGTAATGCTTTCTGAGCATAATCGGGTGAATAGCAGCAGTGCCATATTGTAGAGTATTTGTCATGAATAGGAATATTAAAAAAGTGATATCATCTTTTCATGGAACTGTTTACAGGAGACAATTTCACTACAACTATCTCTTTCTACAATTAATTCTACATTTCTACAGGCAATATGCATATATTAATGCAAGAAAGGACATTGTATCCATCAGCGAGCGCATTAAAGGGATTCCAGTCTCGGTGAGGCAACTCTTTTGCTCTCGCCGAGACTGGAATCCCTTTAATGCGCTCGCTGATGCCTGCGTGCAGGACATCAGCGAGCGCTTCTCAGTCAGTCCGAAGTGAGGCGAACACTCCACACCTCACTTCGGGGTATCGTGAATTCCCCCGTTAATCTGGATTGTTTGTTGCATAAATGACAGGAAATATTTATTGCATTCATTTCAGTAACAGACAATTCCTAGTTCATGTTGTCACGTGGTAGCCACAATTTCTAAGCATCCTTAGCAAAATTTCACCATAATATTAACAGGAACCCTCCCATAAGCCCTCCAAATTCACCAAAGTCATCACAATTGTACAACTTTTGTGAAATGTCACTTAGACATATGATAAATAGTCAAAGTGTTGTGGCAAAGATGCAAGGTAGTTCATAAATTCATCACATTGCAAACAAAATAAATAAATAAGGTTAGGTCTGAAACTAAAAGCCATGCCTCTATGCAGGCGCTCTCTTTCATCCAGTCCTATGTAGTTCTGTGATGGGCGAAATTTATTATACACTAATATAGCATATTGTTTGTGTAAGGTTTACTGATATTTAATGACAGGGCTTGTGTAACTCTTTGCCTGTGACTCAATTGAAAGATAAGGTTCAATTGTCAATTGAAAGATAAGGTTTGGGGTGCAATCATGCTAATATTAGCTATTTACAATCAGCCAAGGACTGCCCAGAACATTTCCTGCAAAATTCTATTGGGAAACAAAGATGAAATATCAATAATTATTTATATTAAGTATATATCCTTTATTAGAGTATCTAACAGGCATGGCACTAAAGGGTTAACTCGTGTCTGAACCATTCAGAATGACTGGAGAGAAATGTTTATATTTGGTTAATGCAATATTTTCATTAATTAACATTACAGCAGTTCCTGGAGAAATTAGAAGCTTTTGGGTGTACTGAGGTTAAATTAAATCTATATTCCTTGCATTGCACAATTTGCTGGCTTTTGTTTATGCCCCCTGTTGTTTGACTGACAGTTCACTGCTTTTATCCCTACAAAGCAGCAATTCATCTTTTGCACATTAAATGCTTGTCATACTGCCAAAGCAGTCCCTGCTGTATCTATGATTTACCCATGGGCATTTAACTAGATGTGAAGTCATTGCTATGAAAAGGCACACAGTAACATACAGCAGACTGTTTTATCTCATGTTGCCTTTATTATTTCTTAATAAACTTACAGGCTTGTATTTTACAGCTGCTTTAGGGCTCCAGGTTTGATAAATGTAGAATAATGTAGCATTTACTTCATATTGCGGAAGGGGCTATAGTTGTCAACAATTTATGAATAACGTTGTCCTCTATGGTGTGTAAAAATTAGATGGATAGGCACTATGATGCCATAGCTACCTAAAGGATAATTGCATTTGATGGCCTGTACACTTCAGGGATTATTCATCAAAGTCCGAACAGTCATGTAAATGGCCGTATTTTCATCCATTTGTGACTTTTTCAATCAACAATTCAACAATCTCTATGATGTGACTAATTCGCAACCAATTCTCACACTTACTCTAGTTGCGAACTTACGGTGCCCTTCACATCAATTTGCGTGCACATGTCAGAGGTAATTCGGCAATTCAGCATGCAATGGAGTCTGTCAAAGGGGCAGATTCTGCAGTGCGTACAGCTCCGAATTCACCTGTTTGCCTTCGCCACAAAAGAGTGGTGAATTGAGGAGTTTGATGGCAGGGCTCCAGTACTACTTAAGGCGACTGACCATTCAGAAGTAACAATGGCGACTGTGACTAAATTAGTCTACTATTAAACATGAACTAGGCGCAAGGTGACATATAAAAATAAGTATTTTTCACTTATTCACAGTTAGTGGGATATGATGAGACTGACATCACTGCCCTTCACTGGAGGAATTCTACTCACTCCACATGACTTATCATTGTACTATTGTGTGACTGACTATGACGCACTATGCATGCGATGGCGTCTGATACTGTCCGCTGCAGAAAGTCTGGTGAGGCCAGAAAGGGAACCTTATCTAGCTGTGATGATTTGGCTTCGAATATTAACCCTGCCAAGCAGCGTGTTTTCAGTGTGTCCTTTTCTGTAATATTCTGTTCACCCATAAACTGCAGAGACCTTTTATGATAAGTGCATATTATGGGTTATTACACATATTATGGGTTATATATGGATTTAGTATTGCAGGCAATGGGTTTTAGACTTTGCACAGTTTATCTTCTGTATCCACCAACCTACACTAACTGCTTAGTGCCTTACTATGGGCATAATTTCCACCTTCTACACTTTTGTGTGAATGCCTTACATACTTCTCGTTGGGCAATGCTGTCTGATGACCTAGGTTCTAGTGTACCTACTAAACTCTATTACAGGATCTAATCCTAACTCTTGTTTCAGGTGAGGCACATGGGCTGCAAAATGGCACCAAACCTACCAAACAGTGACCTAATGAGAAAAAAAAATCAGGGATGGCCCAAAGTCATGTAATCCCACCCTAAATTAATTGCTGGTGCAATCCAATGAAAGGGAATTGAAACTTATTAAGGGAATTATGAAACTTATTAAAAATAAACAGAATGTTGGATCTCCAAACCATAATACTGTATATAACATCAGCATCAAGCAAGGCTTGCTGCCTCTCCTACAAAATACTAAAATACTGTAATCTGTGTACAGCTGCGGTACATAACAGAAATCAATGCACAAATATCTATGCATTAGCATGCATTAAGTGCATAAGTACAGGGAATCAAGCATTGTACTGCCTTAGTAAAAAAATGTTTTCATCTAAACAAGTAATGACAAATGACATTTTTTAAACCAGAAGACAAAATTACAAGGACAATTGCTGAAATAAAATTCTGACATGAAAGGAAAAGGTATAAAGGTTACATTTTTGTTGTCTATAAATATTCATGCACAGCGAGCAGAAATGTAATTTGGTTTTCTGATCGAGAGTTGCGGTTCACGGACAGACTCTTAATATGTAGGGAAAAAAACATTGATTTTGTTGAAGCGCATAACTCAGCCCTAATAATGGTGCTGGTATTTAAGCTTTTTCCCATTCATTTTTCATATATTTTCAAATGGTTGATTTTAAACAGTCGACAATTACATCTGAAATCCCTGTCAAGTTTCTATAAAACTAAGTTATACCATCATTTTATTTTGCTGTTCTTTCATTTACAATGAGAGTCAATAAAGCACTGCACATATACTTCATTAATACTTAATATAGAGCAGTGATGCCAAACCTATGGCACGCATGCCAAAGAGGGCACACAGAGCCCTCTCTGTTGGCACATAAGCTGTCACCAAAGCTGCCTTCAGTACAGGACGCGGTCCTGATCCGACAGTTTTCATGGCCTGCACTGAAGGAACGCTTGCTTGCAGGGGAGTTCTCCTCCCCCGACACATGTGCGCTCCTCCCCCAATGCAGGCGCAATGACGTCACTCATCAACGCCGGAAGTTCAACGCCGGCACTCATCAGTGCTGGTGAGTGACATCACCTTTTTGGCACTCTGTGCCAAAAAGGTTCGCCATCACTAATATAGAGCATGTGATGGTCAGGGTTCTATTAGAGACCATTCCCTCCTCAAAACCTGACAAATGGGATCTCAGATCATGAGCTTTGGGCCACATGGCTTATGGAGGCTGCATATTGGCTGGGCACTCTTTGTTTAATGAGCTGGCTGAGTCCCTTGGAGTGGAAACTCTTGTACCTTCCCTTGGCAGTCCTGAATTTACCTTCTAATGAGAATGCTGAGGTTCATGCAGAGCCATTTCTAGACCTAAAAGACTCACAGAGTGCTCCTGCAATGGCATCCAACCCAGAAGTATTTATATTACCAGTTCCCTTCCTCAGCAACCGTGTATGAACCAACCTGAAAAAAACAAGATGGTGTCCCAGGCTGTCATGGAATGCTACAGTAGACATGCCACTAAGATACACCAAGGAACCATTTTGTTTATCTTATGCCAGTCTATATGTAAGCTATTTGCTGGTTGTTTTTCACAAGGAGTACATGAAAACCATAGATGTAAGTTACAGCTTACATCAACTAAGGAAACATGTTAATGTGTGACTAAGGGATGAAAAGGGAGGTACTCACTTTTCATAGCATTACATATGTATGCATTATCAATTGTAAAATACCGGCTCTGCTGCTGCTGTAATAAAATCTGTGAGTCCTATTCTTAAGGGATGTACTTCCTATGTCTCTACAAAATAATACAAACATGATTAACAGAAACAACAACAGAAACAGACAGAAATATTATAATAGTGCATTATTTTATGTGTGTGTAGACTTCCCTTTATGTACAATATCCTACTGAACAAATTTATTAGATTCAGCTTCCAGATGCAAAAGTTCCCTTTCCACAGTTGGATAATGACATGGTCATCTGTTGGTGGCCACCCTACTAATTCTGCAGCAGATCATTTAATACATAAGTGATTTTACCAACATGTGTCTTTAAGATAAACAATCCAGCCCTGAACTGTAATTTGTCCATTTAATTGCCATTGTTAAATACATGATTTTGAACTTACAACCTTTATTACAGAAGCCCCTCCTCTCCCACCTACTTCCTCTTCAGCATATAAAATTGGAATCTCATGCCACTGACTTGATTTACAGGCCTGAGAAATCTGAAAAACAAAAAAAAAAAACTAATCAGAAAGAAGCAGGTGGGTTACAGCTCTGTGAGGTTTGACGCATTCAGGGTTCTGATTGGTTACTTAGAATTCTGGAGTCTTTCAGTCGATTCCCTGTCTTTAGATTCCAAACTGAGCTGCTCTAGTGAAAGTACAGGTAGTCCTCGAGTTACGACGGCCTCGAGTTACGTCGTTTCGGGGTTACAATGCTTTATACGATGCCTCGAACCACATGTAGCAGCTGTAGTATAGAGGCCCGGTACCCGGTTACATGAGGAAAATGAGTCTCCTGCACACCATAACACCCTTCATTATGGCTCCCAAACGTTAGCCAGACTCATCTGATACCAGTGCCTCACTGTTTGGATAGGCTAAGTGTTTGCAGTACAATACTGTACACTGTGATTATGGTGTTATTATGGTGTACAGTACTCTATGAACGTATGATCCGACTTACTTTGAAATTCAGTTTACGATGCCGCGTAAGAACGGATCACCGTCGTAAGTCAAGGACTACCTGTAGTTGAGAGAGAGAATGAGCTTCAGTAAAGACTGACGATAAATTAGAAAGGATGCAAACTAGTTGATATATACTGCAAGAAGCATTTATTTAACATTTATTTTATAGAGCTAAATAGACAAATAACTGTTGGTGACTAAACTATCACAAGCACTGATTACTCAAGGAAAGAGTCATCCTTCTCGTTAGTTCCGCTGAATGGAACAAGTACAATAGCAGATTTCAGATGTAACACTGCTACTGTGCTTGTTCTATTCGGGAAAACTGATAAGAAGAGGAAGTGAAGAGGATTGCAACGCCTGTCAGTACATGAAGACATTGGCAGAGAGCAGAGAGCAGGGGCAGCACTTGAGCTTAAATCACCACTCTTCCCAGTGATATGCACTTCACAGGAGTGCCTCCATTGATCATGAGATCTCTTGATTTCCATAAAGCATGAACATATGGAGACTGCTAAACCATGTGTATAAAATTGCCTTGTGTGGTCAAGCATTTGAATCAAGAGCTGTTCTCTTTTTTCCAATTTTAAAGCAATATTACCTCCCATTCAAAATATTCTTTCACTTGTACATGAAAACAATGTATATTAAAGTATTAACACAACCACATATATTCATAAAAGAACCACATATGACAATCTGGTGCTAAAGCTTGCCATCATTTACTTTTCATTTGTAAATATTTATGTTTGTTTGAAGTTGAATGTAAGGTGTACTGTATGTAACACTACAGTTAAAGGTATTGCATTATTGCATTTATGAAAGTTGATGCTAGGTTTAACAACCCCAGAGGAAGGGCCAAGTTTACTATTTGTTGTTTTATATAGCAGGTACACTCAGTATTGCAGGAAGAGGATACAGTGCTTGCAAGCAAGAGTAATGTACTTAACACAGCACCATTAAAACCTATTCCTCTCTAGGCTAATCCAGATGACTCCACACATGAAATACATTACATTTTATGCATATTTTCAGTGGTGCAACTACAAACTCAACTTCTACTGGATACTTGATACTGTGGATAAAATTGCCTCAAAAAATCATGTTCCTTGAACAGTTCTTCTAATCTTTTGCTTGTTTCCCTTCATGCTTTGCAAATTGTAAATCTTGCAGCATCCTTCCTACTGTTACCTTAAGTAGGGGTCCTAAAAAGGTAGATTTGCCTTAGGTCCCAGACCCAGTATTGTCCAAGTTATTCAACTCATTTCAGCTTGCTGTATAGAAGTGTTATAGTTCTTAAATTAATACTACTCAAACATAAATAAATGCCTAGCCTTCTGCATAACCCCCAGTTTGTCAAATAAAACATCCAAATTTAGCTCTCAACCCTATCACCAATCCTAATATTAGATTAAACTAATAAACTCTCCATTGCAACAGTGGCAAACCACATTGCCCACATATTGGGTATTCATCAACAGGGGCAATTGTTTACAATGGTCTTGTAACCCATAGCAACCAATCAATGCTTGCTTTTTAGAATTCTAATTTACCTATGCCAATGAAAAGTAAATGCTGATTGGTTACTAGATTGGCTTACTAGATATCTAGAAAGATTGCCCCTGATTATGAATTCCCCTGATAGTACCATATAACCTTAACAACAGAACTGTAACACAAAAAGTATATATATATATATATATATATATATATATATATATATATATATATATATGTATATATATATATATCTCCAAATCTTTGCATATTCATGAAACTCTGCGTTGTGGTGAATTTGCCAGTTTTATTTTGCCAGATCAAGTGGGAATTAGCGGGTTAATAGCATGGCTCCTATTGTCCAAATGTGACGCATTACGCAATAAACCACATTTAACGCTGTTTGCTTCTGTGCTATGGGAATCCGCTACTTAGTGAATAAGGAGTAGAAAACCGGATCGTAGCAATCGAAAGTGATGGTTATTTTACTTTATCAGTAGTATTCTCACTTTGATGAATAAACCCCAAAAAACATATGGAAAATCTCTTTGATTTCATTTGCTAGTATGCCAGTATTTCCTAATATTGCTTCACAATCAGTGTCTTTGATTTAGAAGACTATAAATATCATTACGTCAAAGAAGAACACATGAGTACAGTTGGATTCAAGCGATGTAAGGCAGAGCCATGAGCTGAATATCCAGTTTCATTAAGGACCCCCAGAGATGCTGACATGCTGACATGAATAATTCAGAGTGTATATTCAGATAGAGAAAGTGCCATTAGGTTAATATATCTAAAGCTTCAATACAAGACTTCACCTTCATGCAGCATTGCTCTGTCTCTTTGCAACTTATTACTCCTGACAAGCACATTCTGTAATAAATTAATTGTAAAAAAAGCATGCTTATTACAGTGCTTTATTCAGGATCAATATTTTTGTTCAGGTTTATAATGTATAAGCCAGCCTAACGGCACATTATCTAGCCCACTCACAAAGATTTGCATAACATATAAAAGCATGCCTGTGTATATGCAATGTATATGTACTGTTGCCTTTAATAATCATTAAACTACTGATTATTCTAAATACAATAACATGCAGAGTGTAACTAAAGCACTACAATGGATTCTGTAGATTGCTTGTTGAGATGTCCAGCCACATTCTACATACCTTACTACTTTCCCTTTCTCCTTTAGTACAGTGGTTCTTAACTGGGGTTCTATCGAACCCTAGGGGTTCGGTGAGTCGGTCTCAGGGGTTCGGCGGAGCCTCCACCACGGAGGTCAAGTGATTTATAACTAAAGAAGGGTTTGGTGAATGTGCATATGAAAGTTGTGGGTTCAATACCTCAAACAAGGTTAAGAACCACTGCTCTAGTAGTTAGACAAACTCAGGTGGTTCCACATAGAAATGCAAAGAAAACACTGGTTGCAGGACATCTGCACCATGGGATTGTGCAGTCAGTGCAATGTAGCCATTTTCTTGAGTGGATCCCAGTCTCTATTGTGGACACAGCCTAAAGGACAGTGATCCTTCCATCCTCAATCCTCTAAACATTGATTGTGCAAATAAACAATTTGCAATTTGACTAGCTATTACACTACTCTATGGGATAGGGCAATGTGCACATACTTAAACTGATCCTGATTATGCGCAGTAGAAAAGAAAACTGTGATACTGAAGAGGAGGTGTGAACCTGAAGAGGATTGTGAAGCTGAAAGAGAAGAAATGAAGATCGCCTTTAAATTGAAGCAGGAGGCTAGAGCAAAGGAGGTGATCAGTAAATATAATTAGCTAGCACTATTAAGGGTCACCCCTATGCATATCAAGCATTACTTCTTTAAATATCAGACAGTCACTCACTCTGTGATTCCAAAACAACAGTATTTCCACAGGAAGCAAGATAAATTCCTCTTTGTCTACTAGACTTTCTCAACTGTGGGCCCTGGTCTCATATTGCACAAGCCCCTCTAAGATTCTTTAGTGGGGAACAGACTGCATTTGCTCTCTACCCTGGCAGCCTCCTATACAGTGCCTACAAGTAGTATTCAACCCCCTGCAGATTTAGCAGGTTTGATAAGAT
>WMED01024866.1:0-11139 GCA_019650415.1 Pipa parva | reverse complement strand
GACATAGAAAGGGATGTAATATTCACTTATATACAGTTAGTGGCACATTGTGAGAATGAGGGCACTGCACTTCACTGGTGGAATTTGTATCTCCATACATCACTTCACATCCTCCTACTGTTCAACTGACTACTCAAGAAATCATGACCAATGGTGTTCATGGTCTTTACTTCTTTACTAAGGGATTCTGTTACTCAGTGAATAAAAAGTAGTAGAATTTGTGACCATTGGAGGGTAGTGAAAAGAAAATGATGCAAATTAACTTCAACAGTTGAATTCACACTTTAATTAATAAGGCCCTAAACCAAAGCATCCAGTCAATGTACTTCTGCATGTTACAATATTTACAAAGTATTAAAATGTGTTTTATTTGTATTTGCTGTTTTCTCTCATGCATCACGCCAGTAAATGCAGTAAAATCTTTGTCTTTGCAGTAACCTAAACACAAATTCCTGGAAACCAAAGATCTTCATTGTGAGTTCAATCTGTGAAGCCAAGTGGAACAATATTCTGATCAATACATAAAGTTGCGCTATTAAATTTTAATGCAGTTCCATAAAAGCAAACTGAAGATGCTTATTTGTGAGTAAGACAATAATATGGGTACATACACAAATATTACATAATCACTAAAATTCATGCAGTGAATGAAAACTAAATACAACGAAAGAAAATGTATATCTACAATTCTATTGTAGTAATCACTGGGCTGAAAAACTAGAATACATGTTTCATTTTGCTCTGTCAAGTTGATGTAGACAGTATATTGTCTGTCACTGAGTTTCTAGTTAGAAATAACTAAGGTCCTTTAAGAAGGTTTACTTTTTAACTGGGTCAATTCGTTCCTGGACTTTGGTTTCATAAAAGCATTTGTTTCTATTGAAGTCATTTAACTTTTTGGAGACAACCTTGCTACTGAGTAAATGATATATGGACATGTTATATGCTAGTGAGCAGACTAAAGTAATGCAGAGATGGGACACTGCCCTCCAATTCTTCAGGATTGATTGTGCAGTTATGGACATCACTGTGCTAATATGCTCTACACCTCTAATTACAGACAAGATGGATGCAACCCCTCTCTGCAGTTGTGTTTTATTGGAACCATCAGTTCCCATCTTACATGAACTGTCAATTCCACTTGTGCTAAAAACAGCTCGGCGCACCATCTACTACACAGAGGCCTTCAAAGAAAAGTTGAAAGAATGATGCAGGCAGACCACAGATTTCTTCATTTGGACTTTACTGATGACATTTCATACTGAGTTTTATTAGAGAAACAATATGGCCGCTGATATCAATAGATAAAAAAAATTACATTTGTGGCCGATGATTTCAAGAAAAATAAAGTTGAATAGAAAGCTTTTCCAATAAAATACACCGCATACTAAACAGGGGAAAGTGGTAGTCGTTTGTTTTCCGTTTTTGTTAGGAAGAGTATTTATCTTTTTTAGATAGGAATGGTCTTCAGTACTGGATTGGGTATACTGTATAATATGGAGAAAGCCAAGTTGTTGGTTGTATCTGACACACAATCAGGAGAATAGATATACTATATATTTCTTGCTGTTTGGTGCATAAGCCTGAATTTAAACAACACCTGCTTCTGTAGTGTAAAGCAAATGGGGGTATCTTTGGCAGTGAAGTACTCTTAATGACATATGGATTGTTATGAGCATTTAACGCTACAATTAAACAGTCATGTCACAGTCACCTTTGCTTTATCCAGGAGCTAGCTGGGAAGGCCTCCATCTGACCCAAAACAACTGTGCGATGCAAATAAATCCAGGCTGCTCATCTTATTATATGAAATGGAAATGCTAATTTTATTGCGGAACAAGTTTACACAACGTTTCGGAGGGCAACCCGCAATAAAAGGGGGATTTCCATTTGATATAATACGGTGAGTAGCCAGGATTTATTTGCATTGCAGTCTTATCCATATACACACAGGAACTGCCGGTAATTTCCAAAGGGAGGCAAAGTTCTCTGTTCCATAGAGAACCCCTTCTATCTTACAGTAGATTAACTGGGTATTAACTGCCTGCAAACTTACAGTCTAAATTAAGGCTAGGTTCACAATAGTGTAGGATGTGCAGCACATCGTACACTAGAGTGAAAAAAAAAGTACTGCTTTATGTTTCCCTATGCTACTTACCTAGTTCCAGACACACTAGCATATGACGCACATACACCACATCCGGAATGTTGGGTGTCGCATTTTGGCCAGCGTATGATACGCGGCGCACAAAATGCGACCAGATAGGAAGAGCTGTGAACGCCGAGGGAGTGTTCATATTGTCGTTGGTAAGTACCATAGAAAAATACGCCGTAAAAATACGAGCATATTTTTCTATTTTTTTTCCACACTAGAGTGTGCAGAGCATCATACGCTAGCGTGAACTTAGACTTAGGCTGTAGTGACTGAGCTGCTGTTATTTACAATCTGTATTTTGAGTTTTTATGTAGGAGGGCAAGTTTAGAATTCAGTCCGCTTCCAAGATAGTCACTGCTGAAATAGGAATAACAGTTGGGTTCGGTTATATGATTGTCTTTAGAGGGGAAATAGTTTCTGTATAATTAGTGTAATTTTTTCCAAGTTAATGACAGTAATCCCATTCATTTAATGTACACACTGGTGATGAGGTTTAGATTAGAGTGGAACAGAAAGAGAGAGAGAATGGAGTTTGAAGCAACATGGAATTTTAAAGCTCAATGTACTTCCCGCTTTGCAGAATGAAAGTGATACATTGCTTTTATAAGCTTTAACTAACCAGCTTTATTATGTAAGTATGCTGTCTCTTAAAGGCAAATATTATTATCCCAAATAAATGAAATACGTCCAGAAAACGAACACAGGGATCCTAATGAAGATGGTTATAAAGAAGGCTAGTATTTTAAAGGTGATTTACAATATCAACTCTTTTTACAACATTCTTATAATACATTTTTGCAAACTGATGCTGTTAAATACAAATAGATAGACAGACAAGTATATAGAAAGACAGATAGATAATAGCAATATATTGATATAATAATGCTTATTGGTAATGTTTTTTCCTATTTATAGTATACTTCATGATTCATGTACAATGAGATAAACTTGGGGCATATTTATCAATGCTTGTGACAGTAACAGATACATTGGATATGTAAAAACTGATGAACGCTTGTATGAGAGAAGCCAAAGCGTAACCATTTTTGCAAAGTGAATCGAAGCATCCACTACTACAACAAAATGCCTGATATATTCTTACCCTCACAATTAGGCAGAGAGGAAAATACATAGTTCTCTGGCTCCAAATTTGGCAAAATATCAATGCTTCATCACTTAATACATAATATATAACAATGTACGGTATATACATGTATAGAATACACAAGGTTTCATGGGAGGAATCCCCTTCTTAATTGGAATATTTGGATTGTGCAACTGTACTTTATTATTAGACGAACTAAAGAAATGATGAAAATGACTAATTCTGGTGCTAATCCGTACCTTATCGCTTGGACTAATATAATGTATGTTGAAAGCATGTATTTCTGTTGTGAGATAGAAATATATAAGATA
The DNA here is from genome assembly GCA_019650415.1 of Pipa parva. Classification (NCBI taxonomy): domain Eukaryota; kingdom Metazoa; phylum Chordata; class Amphibia; order Anura; family Pipidae; genus Pipa; species Pipa parva. The sequence goes on along the minus strand of WMED01024866.1, from coordinate 7,568 downwards.
TAGCACTGAGGAACTCTGAGGGGGTTATTGACTAAAGTGAGAACTCGACTGTCGAATTCTCAAACAACAGATTCCCATAGCAAATCCACGACTGCAACAAATTTCCCATTATAAAGTCGCGACTGGACAATTTTTAAAGTTGCGAGTGTGACAATTTTCCCATAGTAAAGTCGCGATTGTGACCATATTCTCATTATAAAGATGCGACTGTGACAGTACCAGCCTATTGCTACTATCTGTAGCTGGCAAATTCACACCTTTAGCCAATAACCCCTGAATCTACTGTGGAAGGCAAAAGTTCAATGAGGAAGTAGAGTAGATTAATGATGCACCTTAGTGTGATATTTAATAAACTCTGCAAAGCCCGATTTCGCTTTTTCGAGTTTATTCCCATGAGATCTCGGTGTCATGAGTGGATACCCTCACTGAAAGGGAGGAGTAGGAGATGGCGACTGGAAGGAGAAACTACAGGGATCTTGGCGCCAGCAACTACCAGGGCGCGGAGTCTAAGACACTGCTGCTGTTCACCCAGAGCTCCCGCAAGAAAGTTAGGACAGCAATGTAGACAGTGTCCAGGTCGCAACTCCTGAAGATGCTGTCCACAGATGCTGTAAAATGGATTAGCAGAAAGAGTAGTCTGTATCCAGGCAGAGGTCAAGGCAGGCAGCAAATGTGCAGAAACAATAGACAAAGCTATGGTCAGGGCAGGCAGAGTTCAGGCAAGTTCAGAGTACAGGCTAAGGTCGTACATAGGATAATAGAGCAAAGCAAAAGCACCCAGGAGCAGAAATAGTCCTATAATCAGGCACAGAACTATCTGACAGACTCCTTTATATAGGAAAAGGAGTTTGTCGCATGACAGCGCTGTGCGCACTCATGACATCAGAAGTCACTGCGAGGAAGCAGCGGCGTTCCCAGTGTTGAGAGGGAGACCAGCGCTGGAGTGAGGAGGAGCGGTAAGTAGATCTCCTAACACTCAGATGTTTCTTGCGGTAAATATTGTGAGATTTTTTGATTGATATTTACCAATAGGAACTTTCGATCGAGTTTTTCGATCTCGATTTTTCAATGGAAAGGCAGCCATACTTTACATTAGTAGTATGTTATCTTTCCATCAAAAAATTAGATCGAAAAGTTTCAGTAAGTAAATATCGATAAAAAAAAAACAATCTCAAAACAATATTTACCACGAGAAACTTCCGAGATCTCATGGGAATAAACTCAGAAAAGCGAAATTTGGCTTTTCCAAGTTTATTACATTTCGCCCTTTTAATGTAATCACAAGCAGCACTCATGTGTAATTGACCGGCTTCCAATGTGCAGCGTTACAGATCTAAACCAGTCTTTTTTTTTTTTTTTTTTTAATTCTCGACTTGTTGTTGATGTGAAAATATAAATATGTAAGTAATGGGATTCCTAGAATGACTGCTTTTTAGGTGAGAACATCTGCATGTGCTTTGTTTGCCCTTGTACACTGTATTGATTAAAAAAAAAAAAAATCAGTGACAGATGGGTCGTCATAAATCCGAAAAAGGCTTTTATTACAGAAACATTAAAATTCGATCTTTGCATATTTAAGGTTTTTCTAAGGCAACTGATGCTTCTGAAACTACAAACGTACATTGATGGAAGGTGTCTTAAAAGAATGAGATTAATTGGAAGTCTTTGGTAGGTAATATTAATGCTTAATTGTGTAGAACTTTAATTTGATTGCACCAGTAGGGTACAGTATGGTCCCCATAATACTGTTTTCTAGAAAGAACTTTTTATGGATCTCAAGGTTTTATTTAGTAAGTTTAGTCATTATCTACTGAGAGGACCAAAAATGTAACTCTACCTGGTGACTGGGGAGAGGCCCAGTCTACAGTATGTCATCTACATGCCTGCTGTGAGCGGTGATAAATACAAAGTTAATTTCTAGAGAACTAGCCACACCAACAATGTATGGGGCAAACCTTGATCATTCTCTTACTTTATTATATTTAAGAAATTAAGATACAGAATAAAAGGTTTCTGCATGGAAAGCTATAACAAGCCCTTATATTCCATTAAAATTCTATTATCAGTTGCGTCCTAATCACATATTTTACTTGCAGAACAACGGCTAAAAGAAAATTGCTTTATTCTGTGCGATTCAGAGAAAATGTACTAATGGTTTAGAAAATGATGATGTTCCTGCCAGAATTTTTGAGAGCAGAATTTGGGACACAATCCAACCACCCACTCTTTTTTGAGTAAATCTTGTTCTTATTGATCCAGCCCCACCCTTTTCATAAGATATACCAGTTTTTTTTAATATGTGTATTGGTTCCTTTTTTTTTTCCGTTAAAGAAAATAAAAACATAAATCAACAAAAGAGAGAGGGGAGAGTAAGATATTCCAGGATTTCTATTAAGACAAGCTTAATTTTTCTAGACAATTCAGAATACGGGATCAGCTAGGGGAGAGCTGGCCAAAATATTCTGGAATATTTCATAATACAGTAGATATTCTCATAGGGACATTTCCATACATCAACCAGTACATATGATTAATGTTCAGTTCTGACCCACCTTGGCCACATTAAGCTATAGCAAATCATTTTGAGATATGTGGACATATCTTTTCACCATCAATAAACACAAATAGAAACCTATGAATTCTCTTTATTTACAGTGCCACACAGTCATATTTCCACCATATAATATTTTGTACTGTTGGCATTAAACCCATGGCTAAGGCAATATCCAATCAATGGGAATACTACTTGTCTTCAGTCAGTCTGCTTTAATATAATATACTGTGTCTATCTTCTGTGGTGCAGACAAAGAAACAAACAATTGCTTTTGTGGCTAAACCTCACAGCTGGCCTGTTCTCCAGACCACAGTAGGTTTTGTACTTTCTATTCTGGTCTCTGTTTATAACTGTTTAGCTGTAGAGCCAACAGCTATAAAATGGTGGTTTTACTTTCTCCTGATATTACTATTACAACTTCTAGAGAGGTAAATAGAGTTCTGGGCAAATTGAGTGGAACAGATCAATCTTCCACAGTTATCTGCCCATCTAATTGCCACTGTTACATAAATGATTTTTGAAATATTAAATATTTTATTTTATATATATTTTTTATATTTTATATTTATATTATTTTAATATTTCTTTTTTGTCACTTACATCAGCCACGAGACTGCGGCATCCTCTGCCTCTTTGTCGACTCCCCATGCGGTTGTGCAGAGGTAGCGCTCCATACAGGGAAGTCGGCAGTGCGTCATTTGACTGACATGTCATTGCTAGGCAACAATGCCTACTTACATGCCCCTCCCCCACTGATGCAGTGGGAGATTTGAATATTGGGGCGTTTCAGGCACTAGCTGCCTGCACATCTCCCCTGCTAGGCTCCTGTGTCCCTAGTTCACAATTCCTATGCCCTGTATATCCTACTCCTAGTCATTTCCATTATTCCCTGTTGCTCCTAGTATTCCTTTTCCTAGTGCTGTTCTAAAATTCCTGGTTGTCAAGTCAGCATCTGTTTACATCTTAAAGTGACAGTACCTTTACTCGCCCAGACTAGCAACTGCTACGGGGCAGAAGCCTGAGGGCCGTGACATGGGAGCCCCCATGCTGCAAAGGCCATAGCCCCTTGCGGGGGATAAGGGTTAAGGCCAGGGGTTCCTTAGACTAAGTGTCTCAGGTAAACCCATGCCAAACCCGGAGTGAGAGAATCCACTGAAAACCGTGATATTTTTATTTACATCAGTTTCTTGCTTTTTCACCAAATAAGGACTTTCATTTCAATGAATTTGGCATCTCATGTTGTTGGATTAATCCACAGTCTTGAGAAACCTAAAATAATCTAAAATAAGTAGATGGACAGCAGCAGCTGGTTGACATCACAAACCTGCAAGTTTCTTTTTGGTTATTCAGATTTCTCAAGCCTTTTGTAAGCAACAGTTGGTGACAAAATTGTTTAAGGCCAGTGTTACACTGGTTGTTTTGTAGCTGAGCTGGAAAAAATAGTATCCATTGTTTCCTGTGGGATAATTCACACAGGCTATTTTGTTTTGCATCATAGACAATAATGAGCTCAGTTATGAAAAAGCCTGTGTGACACAGGGTGTCACACGATCCTAAGGCCACTTAGCTCCAGCACTGCTTCCTGCTCTGTAAACCTTGCCAATCTTTCATTTCCTGTTCCTGTGCGTTTCAGCAAATTGAGCAAGTGCAGTAGCAGTTTTACATCAGGAAATACATAAGGGACATAAAGTGAAGAGGATCGCAATTGCTGGAGGCAGCACTGGAACATAAAAGAGCCCTTCTGGTAAGTATTTTCCCCCTTCCCCCTTAAGAATCTCCCCTAGTTTTAACAAGCAATCAGTAAGCCTTTAAAACTATCTGCAATATTTGTGTGTAAATCCTTTAAAATGCCAGTGATATCAGACAGGTAATTCTGGAAATTGTTACATCGTGATATAAAAAAACAACATTTTTTTTTTGTTATAAATGTAAATTTAATCCTGGCAGTGTCTACATAAAAAATTTAAATGTATCAAGGTCCCCTCAACCCTATACTGTACGTATGTATCGCTTAAAAGAAACACACCCTTTGTTCATTAAACACAAAATCCCATTTATTGAATAAAGGTTGTTCCTTTTTTTGTGATACATCTGAATTAAAGGTTTCATCATCTCCGTATAAAGTTGTTTCACTTTTAAGGCTATGAGCAGATCTGAAAACAGAGGAAGAGGTGGTGAAGGTTTCCTTGAAAGTGATGCCGGCATTTGTTTAATATCTTATGTGTAAGCCTTAATTATTGAGAAAAATAATGAACACGAGTCCAGTGTTGGTGCCTTATGTGTTGGAAACATCAAAAATATTAGCCAGAGGCTATTGAAAATTGCTTAGGGAATTTGCCCAAAAACTTCTTTTTCCAAACATCTTCTTCCAATAATAGGCACTGCCTAATGGTTCTTCAATTAGTAGCGCACACAATGAACTTATTTTATTTCTTCTTCTTTATTGACAAAATGAGTCATAATGATAAGAGAAATACATTTACACCATCTGCAAGCTTAGAAATGATTAGCAAATACAGCTATTTTACTGCAAATGACTTTTCAATGCTAAAAACCATACGACAATCAACATGTATATAAAGTGTGCTGATTCAGAGTTGGTAAAACTATCAACTTACGTCGACTTAAACATATGTGTGCTTGGGCATGTGAGTGTCTGCATTGTAAATTAGCTACTATTTGCAGTTCCTGTGTATTACAGTTTCTTAATAGAATATTTGTTTGTAAGGTTGCTTAGGAAGATGGGATTCAGAATGAAAAGTGTAACTGATTGTAGGCTAAGCCCCACAACTCTCTAATAGAGTTACTCTCTTCAATGTAAGCAGAACATTTTGGGGGATATTCTCTAAAGTCTGAATTGTTGCGTAAAGGTGTGAATTCACCAGCTAAAGACAGTCGCAGTAGACTGCTACTGTCTCAGTTGCGTCATTATAATGAGAATACTGTCGCAGTCGTGACTTTACAGTGGGAGAATTGTAACAGCCACGGATTTGCTATGGAAATCCACTGTTTGAGAATTCAACAGTCCAATTCAGACTTCAGAAAATAACCCCTGTAATCTTTTCAAAATGTGTAATCTCCAGTGAAACATCACCCATACAGTGTCAGTTATACACACATTTTGAGACAAACAAATATGGACATCAAAAATTTAATAAACTTGAAAACGGCCCATTTCGCCTTTTTGAGTTTTCCCTGAGAACATCTTGGCTGTTCGGTCGGTAAATATCGCAAGATTTTTTTTTCAATCGATATTTACCAACTGAAACTTTTCGATTGAGTTTTTTGATGGAAAGGTAGCCATACTATTAATGTAAAGAATACCATTAATGTAAAGTATGGCTACCTTTCCAGTGAAAAATTTGATCGAAAAGTTTCGGTCAGTAAATATCGATTGAAAATACCGAGCAAATTTTTACCGAGCGAACAGCCAAGATGTTCTCAGGATAAACTCGAAAAGGCAAAATTGGCCTTTTTTTAGTTTATTAAATTTCGCCCTAATAAAACTTTGATTCGAATAAGTTTTATGTTATTAAAGGGTAGCTAGAGCCACAGGCTGAATCACAGTGTACAAGGTTTGTGCACATCTCATTTACCCTCATGTAGTCACATGACAGAACCCAGTCAGAAAAATACTGCTTTATACAGAAATAATCACCATTATACTGTATATTAGCATTAGGTTCTAACTTCTGCCTTGTTAGGTGCTTTAAACATGATTAAGTTTTTGCTGTTATGCTCCTATTGCCCTCATAGTTTATAATATATGTATATTAATCACTAACGCTAACACTGATAACTGTAAGCCCGCGCTTACAATATAAAATGATATTGATATATTGACATTACAGTTTCACACTTTAACTTTCTATATAGAAAATATTTAATTTACACCAGTTGGACCAGCCTCTTTGACCGTGCAGAGTCCATTTACATGCATTGGGTAGGATTTTGTATTGTGTCTGACCAGCGGCAGGTGCGCTGAATATTCTACTCGGCAAAGTTACCAATAAACTGTGAAAATGGAAGTGTTATAGTAACATGATTTTAAAGATGTTTTCTTAAACAAATGCAGTATTTAGAAACTATTTCATTTACAAACATGAATAAAAGTGACGTGAAATAAAAGAAACATGCACTTCACGTGTGTTAAGTCAGAGGAAACAGTTCCATTTTAAAACGGTACATGTGCTTCTAGCAATACATTAATGTTCTTTAGATTCCTAAATATAACCCTTATTTTCATATTAATGTTGGCCTCGTTATGGTGTTACCTTGGTGAACTCAGTGCTTTGCTAGGAGGCCCATATCCCCCTATGGGGAATAGAGAATGCTCTATATCTGTATCTAATGTAGCCCTAAAGGTTTACTCAGTGCTTTGCCCATAGTGTGTGTGTGTTTTTTTTGTTCTATAAATACACACAATTTACTCAAGGGTGAAAACTACCAAGGGACTCCCTGAAAATCCTGGTATCTGTAGCTAATTAATACTGTAACCTTTCAGTGATCCTCTTCTTTCTACACTGCAACATTCATCATAGTCTCCATGCAACAAAACAAAATAAAAAGCGTTCAATTTACCAAACCAAAATCCAGTGGGAGTTATGGCACCGGTGCTGGGTTGTTTTTTATTCCAATATAAATGACTTGTTACAGTTAAAAACCTGTGGTATGTTTATAATAATTATAGGGTCTGCTTTGGAACAAATTTCCCAGTAGGGCATTGTCCTCTTGAGTTTTCTAGTTTCGGTGCAATCATTTCACCATTCACTACAGAGATGATACATTAATGCTGTGTGAAGTGTGTCTAGTTGTAAAGCATTCCACACCCCCTCAACAAATCAAATAACATTGCACAGAACCTTCCATAATATCTAAACCAATCACTATGGCTGTTATTTGTCACTGAATTCCATCCACAGAATAATTAACATTTTAACAAGATTAAGGGGATAATTCAGCATTCAGCGAAGTGAGCTCTGAAGCCTTCGGCTCACTTCACAAATGGTATTAT
>WMED01024863.1:0-11140 GCA_019650415.1 Pipa parva | reverse complement strand
TCCAAACAAAATGCGCTTGTTCAGTTTCACTTGCTGCTAATTTAGTACATGTAAATCTATGTGAGAAGGTCACTCTTTCCAATAAGAGCAGGTACCATTTTATTTTTAGGGTGTTTAAATCCAGGGTTTGGCACAGTGTGGGAAGGGACATTATATAAGATGCTTTCCATTCAAGAAAACAATGTTTTGGAAAATGTTCCCTTTGCACTAACACTCCTCAAATCTGCGTCATGCAAGGTCATTGGCAGAGAGCCCTATATCCCAACATCCCTTGCAGGAAAGGCATGGAGGAAGGGACTCGGAAGGATGCTCTGCCCTGAGTATCATCTGCTTCCTTGTCATAGCTGCTGATTGCAGGTAGCATGCTGCACTAGCGGGGTCTGCTTTAATAAGTTGTTGGGTTAGTTAGCCTTGTCTATAAGACCATGTGCAGTAAGTTTCCCTGTTTACCATTATAAGGTAACTATAGTACAAAATATTGTTTGACTGGTTGGGTAGTGTCACATGGTGCATTAAACTATGAATATAAAATAGGCATACACTTCAGTGCTGGTTTTCACACATGCTCTGTAATGTGCCAGTGCCCAGGACAAAGGATGTCATATACTTGTGAAATGATGCATGCAGAACAAGCATAAATAAATAAAGCAGGTGGCTTGGAAAGAAAAGACAGTGGGTTTCTAGTGCTGCTGGCGTGTAGGCTAAATGAACAAATGCGATTTATTATGAGACTTTATTTTTTACATCTACCATTTTTACAAGTACGATGCAGATACACATATCAAGTTCCTGTAAGTTCTCTCACTGGTATTGATGGTTCTTTAATTGGGTTGTTTGAATCTCAGGTTCACTGGATGAAGTGGCAGTACTTGTTTAAGCAATATACAATGCTATATACAGCATTATTTATGAAGAGAATGCTGGATGCAATCAATATATCTGGCATCAGGAGATTACCTGTCATACTTTAGAATTCCGGAGGCATTCTATATTCCCTTCTGACTAAAGCAGGTAGAACACTGCAATTACGGGCTGCTTGAATCAGCCAGAAATGCGATGGCCTCCTGCAGCAATCTGGGCATCTTAAACGCAAGCGCCAGGGTAGGCGCAGCTCTTACAATTAACTATTCGAATGCCATATTTTGCATAAATCATCTTCCCCTGTTGCCTCTAACTCTTTATTAAGGTAAAACACAGAGACTGCACAAAGCAAGAACTGGCCAGATAAAAGGCAATGGTGGATTATCTAGTAGTAGAAGAGTTAAGCAGGAATGTTTTATTAAAGAGACCATCAGGATGTGACTGATTTATGGCTATGTGCTATTACCTTTGAATATGTTTTTCCTCCCTTCAGTTCCTGCAACAGGAAAACACAGATTAGGATTTCAATTGTGACAAAAGAAGACACCCACAGCTCAAGGGCCACATATGGTCTGTTACTGTTACAGTCTATGGCAAAAGAAAAGATCGGGGTTGTCAACCTGTAGTTTTCCAACTGTTACGACAACTCCCAGCACTCCTGCTGAATAATAAACAAGTGCGATGCAAATATCTATATTTTAAAGCATGTAAAAATGTATTTCTAATGTGCTAACAATTTTATTTTTGTCATAAAAGCAGTTAACTGAATGTTCATGGTCCATAATGCACCACCAGAAGACAACATCACACACAACCCACACATAACACGCAATGCAGATCACACAAAAGAAATCCCACGCACTCCAACAGAAAGACAAAGGCAACCCACGAAATCCAACTTGCCATTCTCGCTCAATCATACACTGTTCCGTTAATAGTACATGCGGCATTGCTCATTTCACACATCTATAAAACACATGGCATCCTCTATATTGCATTAAAAATTCGAGAAGAGCAGTTTTGTACTGCCTTGAAACTCCATAGATACATATGCTTCCTTTAAAGGATATCTCCAGCTTGATTCACCTTGGAGTGATTTGTAAATGGAACAAAATACTTACCGATCAATGTTCTATGCTCCAGCATTGCTTCTGCTCTGTGTAACTTGCCGATTTCTTCTTCCTTTGACAGTGGCCTCAATTCTTCTCATTTCCTGCTCCTGAGTTTTGCTGAATTGAGTAAGCGCAGTAGCAGTTTTCTGACATAAAACTGCTACTGTGCTGCCTAAGCACACAGGAACAGGAAATGGAGAGGATCACTGCACTTATCGAGAGCAGAAGAAATAGGCGCAACATTGGATTATAAAAGAATGACCCTAAGGTGAAATGAGATGGAGTGGTCCTTTAATTGGAAGCAGATAAGAACATCTTGCCATACAAGATATCAAACTATCTCCCCCTCACATTACCTTATACATACAGTATTTATTTAGAAGGCAGTAGTGTGTGATTAAGGAAAGCTCTGACTTAAAACAGAGGGATATCTAATCTATGGCTAATGTCAGGTGAAGTTATTTTTACCTCTAAAATCTCATTAGGAAAATATGCCCACAAGGGGTTAAAGGGATTAGTACTGGCAACAAGATCAGAGTTTACAAACTGCTGCAAACTGGATAATGGTTGTGTCTGCCCTTCGGCACATTCCTCCACCAGTGATTTGTGTGTGAGGGTTATGGCGGATGTTAAAAGGTAAGCTTGAGATGGATTACCATTTAGGGATTGGATTCTTTTAGTCTTTCAGACCAGGAGATCTGCTGTGTTCTGGTTAAAGAATGATATATTTTCATTTCTCTATATATAATTTGTTTAATGCACAGGGAAGGTGAGAAGTTATTTACTACTACAAAAAAATGTCAATATGGGTCACTGGGCATCTCTACGCAAGTAGCGAACATTTTAAGGCCAGGGTCACACTGGCGCATAGGCGTGCTTCATTTTAAAATAAAATGCGTCCTGAAGAAATGGCAAAAATATGCATCACGAAAAAAAACGCCATTGAAAGTAATGGCCAGTACGCGTACACTGTCACACTCGCGTTTCATGGAGAGGAACACTTCATGTCGCACTTTGCAAGCATATGAACACGAATGATTAGTAGTGGATTACTAGCAATAGGAACTGAACAATAGCGGTCAAACAGAGAAGGAAAGTGATGCACAATTGCCTATATATAAAACTTGTCCTGAAAATACACCAGTGGAAATGTGACAGTGAATTTTTGCAGAAAGCTTTTTAAAAAAAACAAAACAAGCACACGTGTGCTAGAGCAGGGGTCGGCAACCTACGGCTCTTTTACTGTAATGAGTGGTGCAAGCACCGCTGGTTACAGTGCGCCGACAAGTGCTGTACAGAGAAAGCTCTCGCAGCGGCTTCCGGGTTGCTAACAAATCCAGAGCCGCTTACGTCACCGGCTTCCGGGTTGCTAGCGCTAATCCAGAGCCACATGTGACGTCAGCGGCTACGGATTCAAAAGGGCTGAGGGAGCCGCACGTACGTGGCTCCCTCAGCCCAAAAGGTTGCCGACCCCTGTTCTAGTGTATCCTTAGCCGAAAACAACATTCCTAACTATGTCTGCCATTAGCCCAGTGGGGGATTCTAGCAGTTTAATACAGGTAAACTGATTTAGGGTTGCCTTTTTTCATCTTCTATAAGAAGAATTCCACTAATTATTATCTTTCTATGAAGAATCTGTCTAGGTGTCTCTTAATTGACTGGCTGGTTGCTAGGGAAATTGGCCTCTCTGACCAGAGAGAGTTAAAAAACAAACTGGAGATGGGCCAGGGGGAAAAAGTCAGATCAATGAAAGACTATAAAGATATAGATTAACTGCTGCTCCTAGGTTATCACTGTTTACAAGTTAGTAAAATGTAACAATCATGCAGGACAGATCCTAGAAGTTGGAGTTCTATAAAGTGCACCTGTCACCTCAAAACACAAATACTAAATTAGGTTGTACTAATGAAATAAACATTTTTGTAAATATATATGCATTAAAAACTGCATCTTTATACAGCGTTTCTCTCTGTCATCTTCCCTGTCAGCCTGACTCTTCTTCCCTTGGTTGGGCTGGGTTAGATGATGATTGACATTATAGCTCCTCCAAACAGATCCCTTAAATCGCAATCTAGCAGGGATCTGATTGGAGGAGCTATAATGTCAATCATCATTTTTATTTCAGTAGTAGAACCTAAATTGGTATTCGAGTTTTGAGGTGCACTTTGAACCTCCTGTAGAAATCAGGCATTTTTGCTGTCCTGTGTGTAGAACGGATGCCATGTCCAGTTACTATTTTATTTAGTACCCTAATGTAATTTTAGAAATTAGGACATACCTAGATGACATTACGATACAAATTAAACAATCCTTGCATTATTAACCATTTGTGCTGCATTATCTAATTTCATACATCTAGCATGGCCTTCCCCATAACCTGTCCATGCCATTCCTTACCTTCCGAACGGAGACTCTACAGATGCAGGGGTCTAGAACGCCAGTGGCAGGGTTAGCGCTCATCTTGCACACAAAGGTAAACTTCTTTTTCCAATGCACACAGTTCTCCTGTACTTCCTCCCTGCAGTGCAAGAAAACAAACAATACGTTAAACAAGCAAAGATCAACCAAGGACTCTGTACCACAACTATCCTGCCAAAAAATGCTGAGGTCGTACTAGCGATTTTACTGCAAATTTACAGTGAAAAACTGACCAGTAAAAATGTGTGTGTAAGATGCGGGTTTAAGACCACACGTGTGACATGTAGAGAATAATACAGGAAGCATTTTATCTTGTTAAGGGCCGCTTTACCCCAGTGCTTTACGCAAATTCCTATGCCGCAGTTTATCCTTTTTTGCAGAAAATCACCGACAATTTTTCGGGGGAAAAAAAAATATCAATGCAATTAACCATGGTTGGTTACTTCTGATCTATGCTTACCCACACACGGGAAGAATTCCCAAAGATTTGTTTAATAGCAATTGCTTCGGAAGACCTTTCTTGAATGAATTATTACAGGTATGGTCACCTTGTCAAGGTAACAATTATTCCAGCAACGTGCATTGGGTAGTCATAGGGAGAAATGTATCAAATGGGGTTATTGCAATGTTAAAAATAGGTGCTGAAAAATAACAGCTATTTACTATTAAAAGTGCGTCTAATGAGAACTTCAATTTTTGCATAAAAATATTAGCAATTTGCGTCCCTTTTTTTTTTACACTAATTATTAGTTTGTGCAAAAAATGTTAGCATTTCCCGTTTGTGTCCAAATAGCAAAATGTTATCAATTTCAGTTTGTGTCCAATTATTAGCAATATCCATGCCCAAATGGAAATTGCTAACATTTTGCCAATATTTTTTACACAAACCAGTCATTAGTGTAAAAAAAAAAAAAGGACGCAAATTAGGAATTGATCACGTTTTCCCACAAATGTGTACCTGGTTCTTTAATGCCAGGGTTCAGGCCGGCGTTAATTTTACTTCTTATAACAGGTCTTATAATGGTTCTGGTCTTCATAAAATCAACTGCGCCTGGTATTAATCACCGATTTTTGCAAAAAATAAAAAAAACAGGCGCAGCTGGTGCAAAATGGACGCAAACTGAATGATAAATTGCTAATAAATGGACACAAATTGCTAATAAATGGATGCAAAGGCATTTGCGTCTATTTTTTATGTTAACGCCACTTCATACATTTTCCCCATAGTGTCTAACAATGTCTACTACTATATGGATACATTTAAATAATGTATTCCTCCTTTTTTTCCTTTCCATGTCCAGCTTACTTTTTCCCTTTTGTTTGTCAGGTGTAGGAATAAATGAAGCATGTTTACTGATAAGGGCTTCAGCTGGCTACTATATTGTTTTACAAGCTTTGCATGCATATGTTACAATATTCTTGTAAGCCATTGCTAATTTCATGCCCACACAGACAATAACGTCTCTCTCGCACAGACCCTGCTGTTAGCGCTCGGCACGTGTGGTAATTCTGCCATAAAAGGAATACTTGAATGTGGTAAGGTCAAGAGTGTCCACACCAGTTTAGATATAGTGTCCTAAATTAGTCTTTAGGCCTCTTACAGACTTGAACGTCCAACTCTAGTTGCCCGACAATCATACTTCGAAAAAGTTGCATTGCATCATGCAACTCCTGCAAAGTGATGTGAAGTTGCACCAAACTAAACACATTATCTTGCAATTCTTTTGCCAATCTGTAAGGATGAATAAAGGGGTGATGATACACGTTAATGTACATAAGAATACCACTAGGGCAGATTCTTGTGATGTCACAAGGAGCTAAGAGGGAAATCAAACATGACTTATTTAGTATAAGTGCATATCCTACACTTCCTGACCCCAAGACAATAGAATTCTTTCAGACACTTATGTGTCCAGCTCTTTTGCCATGCACCTTTAGGCTATTTAAGGATCTTGGCATTCATTGTGATGTGCTGGTTCCTTATTTAGAAAACATGGTGACGAAAATAGACCGGTAGCAGTAAACTTGTGATTACTGCAAGAAGTCTCCTCTTTCACAACCTGTAATTTAATAAACAAAACGATAACAACAGAGACGGCGTGCGTTAGTCATAGCTGGAAAGCCTTGTGGTTATCTCATTGCTGCTGTAGGGAAGTGTGTGGGCCTCGGGTGATTTTCTTTTCGCGTTACATTTCGAATCTGGGTCAGTAAGATTTATTTGTGCCTACTCTTTCTCTGCCCGGTGAAATGCATTGCAGTCGTCACTGCCCAAGGTCTGCGTCCTGGGAAGGCTGCAAGCATAGCAAATTACTAAAAGGTGACTGCAACTGACGGAAACCCAAACTGTCATATCTAAGCAGGACTTCCGGCCCTCCACAGCTGGCTGCACAGGCAACGCATAACCTCCATATACCAAGAATACACGGGGACGGATCTCAATGCTAACAGTAACAGAATGGGGAAGAGACCGCTGTCCCAAACCCTCTATCAGTTTCACCATTTCACATTAGTTGCTGCTTTTTCTACACTGGCTTTCCATACAGAGTACAATACACTGCTGTGCATTTACTCTGGGGAACAGAGACGCCATTGTGAATTGTTCTCTATGCAAACTAATGATCTGTAATGTTGTGACTGTGTAATCATGTGCTAGAGTCTAGGCAGTGATCCACAGTGTGCGTCGTGCAACCAATCTTAAAGTAAAAATGTCACCATTTAGGATTTGTCCACTAGATTATTCTCTCAAGCAGGTGCATTTCTGTGTGTTTCCTATGCACTAAACGGCCTGAGACAATGAAATTACCGGAGGTATCACCGGCAGTAGCTCCTTACACAAGGCAATTCTACCAAAACATGTTCCATAGCTTTTTTACAGCTGAGAAGTCTAGCGAGAGAAGTGGACGTAGTTGCTAGAGGTACCTTAGGTAGTAAATCAGGGGGGGGGGGGAGGTTCTCTCAAGCTGGTTCTCTGAGGCACGCAATATGGCTGCTTCCGTTCCTGTGTAAATACAATCATTTCTATGTATGTTTTTCATCAATTTAAGACAGTTCTAGTTTTAGGCCACTGTTTTAGGGAATATACAGTATATACTCTATATGCTATCACGTAACTGATAAGCTGTGTTTTCCACACACCAGTTTCTTGGTTCAGTATGCTACGCTTAACCTGACATCATGTAAATTCGCAGAATTGACAGGAACAATGACGTATGCACATAAGCAACCCACATTTTACATTTGCTGATTACATTCTGACAGTTAGGTAATGTATGGAGAGAAAAGTCCCCTGCACAAAAAGAAGGTATTCACCTGTCTTACTACTACATGGATAGCACTGCCTCAAAAGGAATAAACTGTGTGTATAATATTGTGGGAGGAGGCATGAAAGTCACACTTAAATGTACTAATTTACTAGTTCAGACACAGCTGGAGGTTACAGCCATACATCCAGTGTGCAGATTGGACATATTTCAGTCCAGTTAGTGCATGATGTAGAGCTGTAGCGAGTAGCAAGGCAAGAAAAAAAAAAATTTCACAGCCAAGTTGAGGTTAAATAAGTCAATATACCCTACACTAGGTATAGTCCAACATTGCAAAAAGGGGTAACATACGGATCATTCTGAAAAAAAAAAAAAATTCCATCAGCCAATGGCCTTCGACGTCATTCTAAAAATTCCTAAGTCTGCGGATCAGTGATTTAAAATTCCAAACTGCACAATTGTGATGACTCAGAAATTTGCATGAACATGCTACAAAGATTTTGTAAAAATGTTAACTTTGAAGTTAAATCTGTGAATTTTATTGCTTACTGACTCTATTTGCTGATAGCAGTCATGTTGTTAAACAGACCTCACCCAGTCCCATTGTTTTCTATTGTGATTTAGATCATACATTACTCCGGTATCGCCCCCAGAAAGGCCAATTTTTAAAGCTAAATATCTTACTTTCTATACACAATTTAGAATGTTTGGAAGCACAGATTGAATTTATAGTAACTATAAATGCATTTGAGGAATTTTCATTTTTTTGGTGTTTATAAGATTCTAAATTCAGCTGCTGAAAAGGAAGTTGATAAGACAAAGGGCGAAATTGAATAAACTCGGAAAAAGCCCAATTTCGCATTTACGAGTTTATTCCCGCAAGATCTGGGAAGTTTCTCGCGGTAAATATTGCGAGATTCCCCCCCCCCCCAATTGGTATTTACCGACTTTCGATTGATGTAAATGGTGTATAACAGTGCAACATAAAAGAGTCCAATCAAATTAAAAGTGACTAAAATCCAAAAAACGTGTCCTTGCTTCGCTGCTCCAAACTTGTAGATTGGTAAAATTCGAAAAAACGGTAAAACTTTTGTCATCAGTGTATGATGGTTTTTTTTTCCCTGACGTAGCTATTTCACGATAAGGCGAAACGCGTAGGATTGTAACCATCGATCATCCTTTTTTCAGAGAGCTCGTATTGTGAGTACTCCAATTGCTAATTAAAAGACTTTGTTTGATTAAACACTATTTTTAGTGTTCTCATTTCAATTATTCACGTGAGTTGGCTGGAGAGGAAAATGGAAGGATTAATACGTTAGAAGCCACACCTGAGGAAAAGTGTTGATTTATACAAGGCACATTTACTATGGGCTTTTGGTAAGCGCATATTATTGATCGATCATCGAGTCACACAATACACTCTAAGGTGTTTATTGTTTCCTTACTCTCGCACATATCCACGTTAATTTTGAGATTTTCGTTCTCTTTATTAAATCCTGCTGGTGTTTGTGGGCTATATCCATTAGCCTTTGGTTACTCCTTTTATTGCACTATATGTGCTTTCTTGCGCTTCTCCCTAGGTAGAAGTTTTACCGTTTTTTTGACTTTCGATTGATACTACTACTGTAAAATAGGTCTACCTTTACATCGAAAAATTTGATTGAAAAACTCAATCAAAAAAAATTTGGTCGGTAAACATCAATTGTAAAAAATCTTGCGATATTTACCGCGAGACACTTCCCAGATCTCGCTGGAATAATCTCGGAAAAAGTGAAATCAGTCTTTTTCAGAGTTTATTCAATTTTGCCCAAAGAAGGAGATTCAGTAAGAAACTGCCTATAAAAGGAAAAAGGATTGACATAATTAAGTGATACATTTTGAGAAAAAAATATATATACCGTATTCATGTTTCAATGACAAATGGACAGGTAAATAACTAACTATTCCTTTAAGGAAGAATACTGGTATTATTTTTGCACTCAGACTTTGCTCGGTAAGAAATCTGTGCACATGAGAATTATGATGAAATGATAGCTAGATGCTGATGCAACAGCAGGTGCGGACACACTCATAAGTAAACATGAACCTAGATCAGTCACATCTTACTTTGCCGTTTCCAGGGGAGATACCCTGGGGCTCAATGAGACAGCTCCCTAATGAGCGGCTGATTCAGAGACAGGGCATAAGCAGGAAATCCAGAATTCACGCTCTAATATATAATACAAGATGTTTATCTGGTGCAGGTAGGCCCTGGGAAAAATCTAGGAAGCGCCAAGCCGCGAAATGAGGTATGGTATGGGTAAAAAAAAATATCATTATTTTTTCCTGCTCTGTGGCTAATAACTGGGGGTGTTTTCCCCATAAATCATGAAGGAGCATGCAGTGTTATATGTAACTGCAATTTCTTAGTAAACAACCCATGGATATGGTCCGGATTGCTTGGCCTTTATTTTATAGGGTATGCTTTTCCCAATGCGGGAGAGAGAGTAGCTGTGGGATTCTGGGAGATGTCAGGGAGTGCTCATCAGTAATCATGCCTCTCTACATCTGCATTTTACATGCGGCTGCATTGACTGACAGTTCCCTGAGGCGAGATGGGTCTGGGCAGCCATTATGAGCGATTTAACCGTTTCCTTGTTCCGAGATGAATAATGTGGATATCTGGGTGTGAGTTTCACTTGATATTTTCTGCCATCTCCACGTGTTTAAATGTGGCCTAACAACATTCTGCGACATGATTAATATAGCGCTAAGTATATCTCCTCCTCATTTATTTCCATTGTACTAAACATTTCAGCACTAGGACTGCTCACATATGGAAGATTTCTGCAAATCCCAACTCAGCAGCCCCTGCTTCCATCCCTGAGAGCTGAATGCTGTCTAAGGATGCTGGGACATGCAGTTTGACAAGAGAAGCAGATAGACCAACAAGATCACGTCCTCTTTATAGCCAACACTGGTTTTGTTTCTTTTTTCACGGTTTCCTCTGCTAGTTGCAGCCATCTTTTATTAATTGGGCATTCTGGGACACGTCATGAATATGTATTATCTAAGGTACTATAGAAAACAAGGGGCAAAATGTTTACTTAACAGATAAAATATGGCTGCATCCATGAAATGGTAAAAAAGCAAACACAAAACTCCTTTTAAACTGGTAGTGTAAGTCATTTAGTTCTTATTTTCTTTAATGACTCAGGGATGTCAAGGGGTGGGGTAAGCGGAGGGACATTATCCCTAATGAGTAATAAATCTCTAGGGGGGGGGGGGGGGGGGGGTTGAGGAAGAACGGCGAGGATGGCAGTGTTTGGAAACAACCCTGACTGTGACTATACCCTCAGTAATGAATATTTCTTCCCTGATAAGCTGATGTCACAAGGAACACTAGGATACAGAGAAAACTAGCTGTAATCAGAGCCTCCACATCACTCCTTCCTTCTATCTACTAGTGGCTCATGCATGCAGAGGAATATTCCTTCTATCTGCTAGTGG
>WMED01024861.1:0-11140 GCA_019650415.1 Pipa parva | reverse complement strand
TTAAAGGTTCTTATGAACTGACTAGGAAAAATGGAGTTAGTGTCACTTTAAGAACTACACTTCACCATTGTACAAAGCGGGTGAGCATTAGTTCTAATGTTATAACAGGAATATATGTATATTAGTTTTATCACTAGTTATAGCCAGTTTGAATGGTCCTGCCTATGCCTTCCCCTTGTAATGTCAAGTGAAGGTAATTATGCCTACTGGTCTCTGCAGTGCTTTTTTTGTAAAAAAATATTTGCCGGTACTGCTCCTAACGCAGCACTAACACAGCCAGCCACTGTCTGTCCGAATGACCTGATTAGTCATCAGATTTTCCAGTACGCCGTACCGGCTCGTACCACCGCAAAAAAAGCACTGCCCTTATATAATAAAAAATCTATCATATTCCCTTTGATTCATCTATTCTTCATTGTTATCAAACCTTGCATAGAAAGCCTGCATTCATAAATATAATTGTCCATTCCTATTATTAATTTAGCAGTTCTTCTGTGAACCTTCTAACAGCCATAATGTCATTTCTGAGATTTCAGGATCAAGATTATGCTTCATATTTAGGATGACTAGTGATTTATACAGAAGAAAGGTAACATTTGTCTTTCTTGTTTCTATAGCACTATTTAAACAAGCCGATATCTGCTTGATCTAGCTGCTACTGATAGCCACTGTTTTTATAGTGAAGAGGATTATCTACAACAATTAAATGTCTACAAAACTGGGCAGATGTTTGCATATGCAAAATACCAGAATTGACTAAAATCACAATAATTTTGCTTCAAATTAAAGTAGCATACAGGCTGAAAGGCATAATTAGTTATACCTGTGAGTGTTTGTCTTAATTACTGAATGACTGGGAATCGCGGGGCCCTGATGTTTCCCTGGTAAAGGCACTTTACAAAAGTTTCCGAAGGAAAAGAATGGGTTTTTCTAGCACCGGTGACAGATACTGATCCCTACAATGGCTTGACACTGCAGGAGGTTATTCCCAGTCATCATTCCTCTAAAGCGGTAGTTTCCAGCCCTTTAGGAAGTCTACCTGGCATGTATTCTTTTGTACTTAACTTCATAGATGAAGTCATATGATGTCACTGGAAAATATAGGGAATATGGTTCTCCCACAGAAAGAAGAAACATGGACCCAACAAATAAGTATATAGGCAGGTAACAGGTGAAGTCCATTTGTAAACTACCGTAGTTTGAAGGTAATTGTTGCCTAAAGTTAACTAAATAAGGCCACTTTTTCCCCAATACAAAGAGTAACTCTTGGGTCCTATAGCAAAAGAGGTACAAACTGCCTCAGTGGAGATGCTCCTGAACTGCAGAGAAACAGTATTGCACTTCTTTTGCTCTATTTTTCACTAGACCTTGTGATGAAGGCCCTGGCAAGTCCCGTTTTTGCTCAATTCAGTCTAGAACATCAATTGTTGCTGATTAGTTCTTTTATCTACATAACCCATTATTTCATTATTTTTCATGTGCTCCAGGACGGCAGTATACAAATAAAATCCCAGAAGTCTCTTTATGCAAAACATCATTAATGAGATTTATTTTAATAACATTTACATGTAGGTATGTATCATTTTATTTATAAAGCGCCACAAATTTATGCGGCGCTGTACTATTCAGCAACACAGGTACAATACAGGCATGGGGAAGGTGCATTAAACAATACAAGTAAAATATCACAAGGATAGTTCACTTGAAGTGCCAGGTTTACATAGAAACAACAGTGTCAAAAATGTTAAAAAAAAAAAAAATAGAATGTAAAAAAAATTCCAGAGATACAGGTAATGTGATATGGGGATTATTTGGTAGCGGCATATGGTTTTAAGTTTACCAGGCTGGGATCAAGTAGTTTTCCGCCACAAGGCAGTACTTATTGCACACATAGTAAATAAAACAGTCTATATCTTTGGCAACACAAAAAAACGAAGTAAGTACCCTTCTGCAGAGTACTGTTCAGAACGGATGCATTTCCACTCCTTTAGGAAATGCTTTTGCAGGGTTTAGAATAGCCTCCCTTAGTAGCTGCAGACTTCACTGACAGTGCCAATAGCTTTACCCTCTGGTTAGCTCACACACTCTCCACTGACTCTATAGGCTGCTTTTCTTTTCTTTTTTAGAAATGTGACACCCTTAGCCACAGTCTGACTCTGCAGTACAGCTTGTTATACACTTTGCTTTTTGCTTACAGCTTTACAGACAAAGACTTGCCTTTCTTGAAAAAATGTCTTTACTCTAACTTTGCTAGTCAGAGATCCACTCTTTGACAAAGCCATATTATCAGCAACATTATAGTAACATTGTCTCTCAGAGAGGACAAGGAAGCACCACAGTTAACTGGCACTGACAATTTTCAGTAGCAGCTATCCCTACCCATATTGCTGAGAGTCCTTTTAGCATTCAGTTGCAGGCCTTTGAAACTATCTTCTTTAATCTGCCCTGGTGGGACTTGGGCTTTTGATTCTGTCCTTTCCCTCCTAGTCTACTACTGTAGAGTCATGATTAACAGTTGCACCCCCAGATGCAAGGGGAGTCATGAAATGGTCTTCTTCTCCTGAGAAATACGTGCTCCAAAAGAGAAAGTAACCTGCATGGGCAAGAACTCAAAAATCAACCGCAAACATAGATGATGTTACATCTCCTCTAAAGGTAAAAAATAGGAAGATGCACACACAAGATTAGTGGTATATAACTATATTTTACTACACCACTGTATGGATAACAAGAAAATAAAAACTATGTTTTGGGGGTCAGCAGGCTTCTTTTCTTCGGGTAAAGTTACATCACCCCCAGCTCCCGTCCAGGATTATAAGAAGCAGAACCAACAAATAGACAAAAATAACTGCAACTCCTTTCTGTTCACAGTATTTTGTTTGCAAAGTGTGAGTTTGGTTTGCCAATCAACCCATGGATGAAGTACTTGTAAATAGAGTGTATTTAAATCTGCCTAGATGGGACAGTACCCTACAAAATGTAATTTTATCTCTGACCTTGGATAAAGTCTTTACTACTATTCTTTGTTGTGTGTAACCAACCCAAATATTATATTTCAATGTTGAATGTCTTATAGATATTGCATGGCTTCACTTATCCATTATACTTAATGGAAGTGAAAAACTGGCAACTACTGCATGTGGCTCAGTCATGTAACAAAACATGCTTTGTCACCTCTTTCACTCTCTTATTATCCTCTTCTGAAAGTTTCAAAAATATCTGAAAAAATTAAAAGTGATGCAAAACACTAAACCTTATGCTGACTAACTGTATATCTACAATAAAGTACCCTGCTTAATGAGCCTGCCTTTGGAACTATGGTAACAGACACATGTCTGTATCCATGACTGCATAAGTTCTTGAAGCTCCTTGTGGTGGCTGCTGTCACCAAGGCAACCAGGGTCTTGGAAAGGCTACGGTTAGTAGTGACTTGCTGCTATTTGTTCCAAATCAATCCTAAATATAATTGGTATATCATTTAATCTTTAAGTGGTCAGAAGTAGCAAAATATTTCCTCTCTGGCCAGGGACGCATAAAAAAGACTTTGATGTTCTAATTTATGAAGGCTGCTCAATTAACAACTTAATAAATTTTTACAAAGACATTCAGAAATAACTTTTTATTTCTGTATTACTGTAGTGATAATAGTCATATCATTTCCATCACCTACTGAATGTAGGGAAACTTTCAGATAGACTTATGAGCATTCTATCTACATCCACATTTTACAGAAAGCATGCTCAATATCAGTTCGGAGAAGTTACCATTCTGCAACTTCTGCTTTGTATAAAACAGCTTCACAATTGCTACTTACAAACCATGCTCAGACCAGTCATAAACATTGAAGCAATACATGCAATGACAGTTACAGTCTGGAACCAATGCAAGTGCAAGAATATTGCACAAAGCCTTCTGTTGGGCTGCAGTGCATGAAATAATATCTTTATACAATGTGCACCAGTCCCCTTCTCTGAGTGGCTGGTGTATTTGAGGACCTGTAAGCACCACAAATTTTGTTTTTTTTACAGAAGATACACAACATAAGGCAAGAAAATTTTGTCACTTCTATATTCTACTTCTATGAAAATTCTGGAGGTATACTGCTTCCCATACTATGAGAAAATAGTTTTTTTTTTGTTCATAGCAGACCTTCTCCACTGCCATGACATTCTCCAGCAAAGCCCCAATGTATAGCCCATTAGGAGCCAAAATATTTTTGGGGGAATTCACGACTGCGAAGTGAGCTCCGAATCCTTCGGCTCACTTCGCACAGACTGATATGCGCTCGCTGATGTCCTGCACGCAGACATCAGCGGGCGCTTTAAAGGGATTTCAGTCTCGGCGAGACCAAAAGAGTTGCCTCGCCGAGACTGGAATCCCTTTAAAGCACTCGCTGATGTCCGCGTGCAGGACATCAGCGAGCACATATCAGTCTGTGGTAAGTGAGCCGAAGGATTCGGAGCTCACTTCACACAATCGTGAATTCCCCCCTAAATGGTTGGAAAAGAGGATTTACAAGAGCAAATTTAAAGGATAACTCCACGCTTTAAAATTCATCAGTGCTGCATTTCATTGCCAAAAGTCTGAAGTCAAGCCAGCAACTATCTTAAAATGATATATTCATATACAACTGCAATTAAACTTGCTTTTTAATAAACACTCTGGCCCATTGGATCTTAATGACATGGTGCTATTCTGTAAATCTTTCATAGGATTTTTATCTTTTGTATGTAGATTTGCTTTTTTTTTAAAACATACCTTCTTCCTTTTTTGGATGGGAGGTGTTTGCCTACTCCTCCTTTAGAAACACTTGCAGCTATCTTACTTAATCACTGAGCTACTGTAAAACCTGTATTTATAATACAGAGGAGGTTTTAGAACCTTGGGTTAAAACCATTTAGTGAGGCTCTTTAGAATGAACTAACAATACTTGTAATAAGTAACCTGACAAAGGTACAGCAACCAAAATAACTATGCCTTATCATATTTCACTTTATGACACTTGAAAATCTTCACTGGCACAAAACATGTTGCTTTTGCTAAATGTGTAAGAATTGAAATAAAAAAACTGGAATGCAATGTATCTGACTGACTCAGTCCTGTTATGTTACTAAGTATTACAAAAATGAGTTAATGATTCCATTTTCTACCAGGGAGGTACTAGATACTCTCAGGGGGCTAACTCTTAGGACAACTCCATGGAGACTCGAAAAACCTTGCAACTTTCTACCTAACATGCTCTTTGGTTATATAAAGCAAAATAAAAGAATGTAATTCCAGACCTCTAGCTCTTACCATCACTGGGGCCATGTACCATTATATGTAAATTAAGTATGCAAGTGACAAAATGAGAGCTTATTTAGGAATATGCACTTGTGTTGTTGTGTTTTAATTCAGTTGTTTAAGTTTTTAGGGCCCATATTAGGTTTATAGGGCCTTTTCAGAAAGTTTATTTCTAAATTTCTAAATTCTGTTGCCAGAATAATTTCCCTCTCTCCCCTGAAGTCTCCCTCCCAACTCCTGTCTGCTCCTTGGCTCCCAATTAATAAATGTATTATTTACAGTGACCTACTTTTGACATTCAAGTCACTTCACTCTGTTGCCCCTCCCTACATATCTTCCCATGCTTGCTTGTATACGCCTAGCTGTCAACTCCGCTCTTCACAAGGCAACCTTCTTCAGGAATCCCTCACTAAGACTGGCCATTCTCGTTTTAAACCCATCTCACTTGCTGCCCCTTATCTTTGGAATTCTATACCCCTCTACCTCCGCCAAAAGCAATCCATTAATATCTTCAAGACTAAACTGAAATCTTACTTCTTGGAGCATTAAAACTGGTTTTCATGTCTACATTTTATCTTTAATCAACTATATATTCTAATTTTGTTATGTATTTTCTTATTTAATTGGCACCTATAGCCAAATGAACTAACACTTTATGTTACTGCACTTGTTACCCTCCTATCTGTTTATGTAAGTCTTCCTCTTATTTAGATTGTAAGCTCTATGGGGTAGGGACCTCCATCTTCTTGTTTCAATCATGGCCTGGCACTTAGAGTGATGTATTTTCTTGATTATATGCTTGTAATTTACTTCATTTGTTCTTTGTTATGCAATTTTTCCTTGTCTGTATTATAACTGTATTGTTGGATTGTACAGCGCTGCGTAACCTAGTGGTGCTTTATAAATAAAGATATATATACATACATATTACACATGCATTTATGTACTGTAGGGAATCACTCAAATGCTTTAGCAGTCTTTTGGGATTAATATACTGCAAACAGTGACTTTCTTAAGTATTTGGCTTTTATTTCCACAAAATGAACTTAAACACAGCCTTTCTTGGCAAAACAAAACAAAAATCCCAAATTGAAAACCAATGTTCCAC
This sequence comes from Pipa parva, assembly GCA_019650415.1. Classification (NCBI taxonomy): domain Eukaryota; kingdom Metazoa; phylum Chordata; class Amphibia; order Anura; family Pipidae; genus Pipa; species Pipa parva. The sequence goes on along the minus strand of WMED01024861.1, from coordinate 4,749 downwards.
CATGAATAGTCCTTTCTCAGAAATACAGTGGGAAACGGCAACTTATACAGTTCAGAATTATAAAACAAAATATATCTTCTCCTCTCCAGGAATCACTCTCCTTAGGGTCTCAAAGTGCAGTCCAGCCACAATCCTATAACAGGGTCTTTTCCACCTGCCTTTTTAAAACAGGTCTACTCTGCAGCTGGAGCTAATCTCAAAAACTGGGCTGTCCTCCAGCCATAGGAACAGACTGATGGGGAAACATACCTTCCCTCATACAGAACACCGCTATACCCATTACAGTACATAACAAAATTTTAGAATTACAATTCTGAAATGAAAAAAAAAACAATATCATTAAATTCATACCACATCAAAAGGTATGACTTACCGAGTTATTGTATTTCAAATAATGAAGTCACTGAGCAAATTGTAAAAAAGAATATTTCTGCCAAGAAAATATCTAAAGATAATGAATTGCCCTCCAGAGAATGATGTAGTATAAACTGAAGTACATTTTATAAACAGGTGGCTTCAAAAATAGACACAGCTGGGATCACACTGTTAAGCTTTCAAGAAAATAAATTACATGACAAGACTGATTTTTTGCTAAATTATAGTGCTTGTATCTAATAATAAAACAGACACAGATTTTCAGAATAGCAAAATGAAATCTAAAGCCGTTCTCTCATATTTATGATAATGTGCATTTAAGACAAATGTTAAGTTTGACATTTATAGGTTGTCTAAATATCCCATTAGCTTAACACAAATCAAAAGAATCTAAAAATGTTTTGTGCTTCCATACTTCTGTAGATTTGTTATATATAATACTGTGTATTATTTTCATTTATTTACTTGCAATTGACTGACATCAGTAACAATTATATATCATTTGTATACAGAGATTGTCAAGCTAAATTTCACAGCCATAATTGAAACTTCAATTGGAATTGCTGTCAAAGTAAATAATCCAGGATCAACTGTCTGCTAATATTTTACAAAGAATATTGGAAGTTATATTATTAATAATGTTATTATCACATCATGCTGGTTGGACACAAACCTTAAGACAAACATACCAGATAGTGGAACAGTTTTTTCAAACATTTACCAGTGATGATGAACACAACAAATCACAGGACTGCAAAGATCCTTTATTCCATAACTATATTGCTTAAGTGAAAAAACAGCAAAAGTTTCAGGGATTCAGTCTCCCTTTATCAGTGTCACCAATAATTTGGTATGTTGTGGAATAAAAGATCTTTGCCCACTTTATGACAGTGTCACCACAAGGCACCTCTATCTCTTTATGGGGAAACATGATTTATGTTTACATAATAACAAAATGAAGATGATATAGAGTGTGACAACAGAATTACTATTTAAAAAATGCAAAATATATATAAACAACATCAGGAGGACCAGATGAATTCCACCCATGAATCCCCAAAGAACCATGTAGTGTCATTCATGAACTCTTTATTCTAGTTTTTAAAGACTGCCTAATGATTTCCAAATCTATTTTGTAAAAGGGATCAAAGGCTTCTCTGTGAATTATAAACCTGTAAGCCAAACCTCTATTGTAGTTGAAATTACTGAGGGATTGTGAATAGACTATGTACAGGAGTATGTGAAAAATATTATAAGTGATACAATAGATGATTATGAGGATGTGAAACTTGAATAGAGACATTACTGTTGATTTTATATATTTAGAGCAAAATTTAATAAAATTGAAAATACCAATATCGCAATATTATGATATCGAACATTTTTATTTCGCGATATAGCGATATTGAAAATTCGATCAAAACTTTTCAATCTGTTTATTTCTATGAAAATCAATAATATCAATAATTTCGATGGAAAAACTTGATATCGCGATATTGAACATTCGATTCTGATTTTTAGATAATTAAAAAAAAAATTTAATTGAATTTTTCAGTCAAAAAGTCAAAAATGGCTTTTTCGAATTTAATACATTTCGCCCTTAGACTTTCCTAAAGTGTTTCACATTGTCCCTCATAAACACTGGAGGTGTAAACTAAGATTGGTTTAGAAAGCTTGCAAATGAAATTGTTTCAAAGGAACAATATATTTACCTCTTTATCATACAACTATATAAACACTATACTTAAGGGAGAAATTTATTAAAGCCGGAAAAGCCTTTTCGGCTTTTCCGACTTTAATTGGGAGAACGCTTTGAAGTTTCTCCCAGTAAGTATCGTGAGATTTGCATCGTGTGATACTTACCAAGAGAAACTTTTTTTAATTAAATATATCCATGGAAAGGGTAGCCATACAGTATAGCTACTTTTCCATGGATATATTCAATAAAAAAAAAGGTTCTCACAGCAAATATCGCACAATGTAAATCTTGCGATACTTATCGGGAGAAACTTCAAAGCGTCCTTCCGAGTTATTAAAGTCGGAAAAGCACAAACGGCTTTTCCGACTTTAATAGATTTCACCTTAATTAATCTTCATAGCTGTATGTTTGTATTTACAGTGCAATGGATATTATTGTTTTACACTTCTACATTATTTTAATAATTTCTGCCTAGCTCCATGGCTTTGCAGGGTTCATTTTCTTGCATCTGATTGGACTCTGCAATTTGTCTGTTCAGTTTATTGTTGATACACTAAATATTCTAATCAATGCAGCTGGACAAAACTTTCAAAGGACACGTTTCAGTAATGACATTCATTTTAAAAAATGCTTTAAAATGTGTGTAATACAATTTTTGAGAAAAAAAAAAAGCAGATAAACCAAATCCATAATTAAGGGATGAATCAGAGAGAGAGAGAGAGAGAGAGAGAAAATGTTCCTGTCAAGCATGGGCAAAGAAAATAGTCAGTAATATTCTTGTGCGAATGAGACAAGGGAACTTGAAAGGTAGCTGAACCATTCAGGTCCTAACATAAAGAATAGAAGAAATTGTCCTAGATATTAATACTCCAGAGTAGTAAAATGCACCAGACTAGAGATATTAGTTTGTTATAATTTACTGAAAAGGAATTAACCAATCAGAAAGAGGCTTGGGGGTATAAAAGGTTTCTCTCAGCAGGCCTTTTATACTCCTAGCCTCTTTCTGATGGGTTAATTGTGTTGAGGTCATTAGCTAATCAGGCATAAGGCTATATAAACCCTACCTGATGTTGCAGTTCCCTCTCAGGTAGGTAGGATCCTTTGCTATACATAGCAGGGGATTTTACTGACTCCTTCGTAGCAGTGAGGAGCCTGAAGAGGAAGCATTCCTGCAGCATTTTTTATTTTAGTGGCAGGTCAAGGCCACAGATGAAGATCTAATTGTGGATTATGTCAGACTAAAACACTGGATCAAGATGAGGGCATCCCAGATTACATGGACCCATCTAGGACTATATCATGAGTCAGAAGATAAGATTGCAGGAGCAGTGAGTATATTGGTGATTATTTGTCCTTTTATTAATTGATTGTGTTTTTTGCTGAATTGTTTTATTGTTATCTTTTAATGGTTTTTATTGTATTTTGTATTCTATATGTGTATGTTTTTTTTTTAGGTGACAGGATGGACCCGCACCACACTAGTTATGGGATGAGGGTCTTGGGTAGGGCCATATTAGTTTAGGGCTCTCCTACCCCAAAGGGACCCAGAGGTAGGGGGAAGGGAAGCAGCTCCTAAGGATCCAATTCTAGCACTGGCATTCCCCCTCATTTAACATTGAGCTACATGCGAGGGATGTGATGGGGTGGTGGGGGAGGAGTAGGGGATCTTAGTGCTGCAGCAACAGCAGCATTTATCATTTTAGCTCCAATTATAGCATTTAACGCTTTAGTTACTGCTGCGATAAGGATTATAGGAGTGGTATCTAATTGTTATATGCGATTTCGGCTGTTTTTTCAATTGATTTTGATACTTTTCTAATCACATTTCTTTTCCCCTAGGCTTTAGTTTCAATATTGCAACTTAGCAATGCTGATTCCTTATAGCTTTAGTTTCTGCAGAATATTTTGTTTTCTTCTATTAATCCTAATTATAATTTTCAAGACAATTAGGGGCATGGCTGTGTGTGTAGCAGATTATTTAATAAAGTCTGTTTCATCTTTACAGCCAGTAGTCAGGGATCACTGTTCCCATTCATGTATTAGTGGACCTAGACCTTATAACTCAAGAAAAATTGTTCCACTTTTTATTTTTAAACACTTGTTCATGCATCTCACTTATGGAATCTGAAAGGGATTAGTTTTAGAGGAAATAATAAGCTCTGCCTTAGCTATAAAAGGTAGGGAAAGTGGCATGTAATTCAAAATGTAGCATCCTGATACCCTTACACTGCATATTGGAAAGACTGACCTGAAATCTCCCATCAGTCATTTATACAAGGAACTTTTATTTGTCTAGAATGTACACAAAAATTTTGAATCCTACATATTAACCTTCAGATTAAGTGAATTTGCATCACTTTGTGACGCTTCGCATCGACAGATGCAAATAGTCCCTATTCACAAAATAAAGAAGTGAAAACTGTTGGACATTATTTTATGTGTAGTGTGGCATAGTCAGCCAGGGAGGTGAGGGTTGGAGTGGAAGGGAAAGTCCCGCCAAGCGGCCATTAGACAGGTAGCATCAGTACTCGTTTAGGTAGACAAACAGGCACTAAATCTCATTTTCAACTAAATCAAACTAGGACACTATACTTGTAATTACAAACTGGTGTTCTTGCCGGCATACAGAGAGAACAATGCCCAGGAGCTGGGAGGGCACATTAGGGGCACAGGGG
>WMED01024860.1:0-11141 GCA_019650415.1 Pipa parva | reverse complement strand
ATGTTAAAAATAATCTCTGTGAAGCTCAAACCTTTGAAAAAAAAACTGCACAAATAAATGGTGCCAACTCAAGGACATTCATACTGACGTACAAATTGGAACAATAATTATGGTTTCAAATTGCATTCTACATTCATATCTCGTTAGTAAGGATGTTAAACAATATATATCAAAGTCCTTGTATGCTTCAGTGTAATAACCCAATAATAAATACATAAACATTAGAATGCAATAACACAACCTATAAACATAGACAATAACAACGGTAAGTAAACGTCATACTACGTCGTACTATAATCTGCTGCTGGAGAAACCTTCACTCAGGGCAGAGCTTTAGTAAAGAGAATTAATACTAGTGAAGATCTTTGTGGATTTTGGTCTACACCAGATCAGACAAGAATATTGAAGATTGGGGGCTTCGCTGACAACATGGGCTCATCCAGCACTACTTAATGTGTCAGAATCAATGATAACAAAAATAGTATATATATATATACACCCCTACCTTAGTACATATGGGGTGAGGTCCCAATAGACTACCCCCCACTCCACATGCAAGTAGGGGATCCTTATGAGGGGGTACAATTTAGATTTATTTTAAGGCCCCAACATAAAGTTAAAGGAGAACTAAAGCTTGAAATGAAGTTAACATATTGTAAACTGTACCTGGCACTAGCTGGGAAGTGAACAGTGCCTTCATGAATGGAGCAGGTATTGAAAAGTATGAAGGCAGTTTCTTAGCAATCGCTAGAGCTATTTAACAGCTTTCTGTCTCTGCCCCATAACAGGCATCACCAGTGCAGATCATTGTCATCAGGTGCAGCTCAGTCATGCACAGCGATGACAGCAGATCAGTATTCACCCGATGCTGTAGGCACACACAGAGCACAGGCGCAACATTTTTTTACCTCTGGTAACACAGTGCTGAAGTCATGTTACCATAGTGATGTAAGTGCTTTAGTAGCATTTGGGGGGCATAGGATAGTTTAATACAGTATTGACATCCCAGAGTGAAGCAGGCAAAGCTACAATCTCCACAGAACATCAGCACAGATTCATTCATTAAAAGGTAATAATATGTAACAATAAAGTCTTGCAGATCAGCAATTAAACACTAAGGGGATCATTCATTAAAGTGTGAATTCGCCTAGCATAGTGACTTTGCGTCTGTTTCTGTCACTACAGTCAAGAAGACGCAAATTCACTTCTTATTCATGGAACTCAGACAGCGTCAGACACCGCAGCATGCATAGTGTGGCGTAGTCAGTCGCACAATAGTAGGATGAGAAGTCATGCGGAGTGAGGTGAATTCCTCCAGTGAAGGGCAGTGATGTCAGTCTCATTATATCCCATTAACTGTAAATAAGTGGAAAAATACTTATTTTTCTAAGTCACTTTGTGCCTAGTTCATGTTTAGTAGTAGACTCATTTAACACTAGAGCCCTGGCATCAACCCCTCAATTCGCCACTCTGATCTGGTGAAGGGGAACAGGTGAATTCAGGGCAGTACAACCTGCAGAATACGCCCCTTCGACAGACTTCGTTGCATGCTGAATTTCCAAATTACCTGTGCACGTGCACGAAAATTGATGCAAAGAGCTCTGTAAGTCTGCAACTGTTGTAAGCGTCAGAATAGGTTGCAAATTCGTCGCATCGCAGAGTCTGTTGAATCAGCGGGGTTGGAGAAGTCACAAAAAGATGCAACTACCGGCATTTATGCAACAGTTCGCACTTTAATTAATTATTATTAATGCATTGCAATGAATTTATGTGCATCTGAAAGTATTTGATATGTATAATTTCATGAGGGAACGTTTTTTTAAAAGCAGCTATAAAATCATTTAATTTTAATTGAATAATTTAATTAGATTTTAGTTGATATGTATTGTGTTATATTAAATCAGTTTATAATACAAGCCACAAATTTAACTGTATAATTTTAGCCATAACAGTTAAAGTCAATTGTTACAGATACAACAAAAATGTATATATTAAAATAGAGAAAACACACTGTACAGGTACAAAACCTACTTTAAAAGGAAAAAAACTGTTTTAACATAGGGAAAGTAGAGTTTTTAAGTGTGTGGTATTGGTGTTTGAAGTGAAAATATACATATTTTATGCACAGAGGTTTATTGTATTATATATACAATTCTTTTATCTTTGATAACATTTTATCTTAGAGAAAAATTGTTTTTTGTACACGGGTAATCATGTTAAAGGAGAACTAGTTTTCTTAAGAGAAAGTTTTGAACCCATTTATAATCTTATTAATCTAGTGTGTTATTTATAAAAGGTAAAAATCAAATGAAATAAAATCTACTGTGAATAAATTTGTTTTCAATTTATCAGCTTTATTTTGTTCTTTTACCATGTACATGTAAAACAACCATGTATTTATAAATGCATGGGCTTTTTGAGATTCTTATCAATAGCTGAGAAACGATTAATTTTAGGTATATTACATGTAAAGGATAGGTTTAGCAGTGTTGCAGCTTGGCTTTCTGCCAAAATCGCAGGAGTGATGTCACAGGTCAGGATTTGTATGCTTAGTGATTTAAAAATGATTGCCATGGGTCTGCAGAGTTGTGCAGACGTCACTTGGACAGTCCAGAGCATACAGAGTGAATCTGGATTTTTCAGTACAACATTTTAGGAGGCAGACAAGTGGGCTACTTTGTGTGTAGGTAATTTTAGTTTTTCTTTAAGTTAGGGAGTGGAAACCCTAGGTAAGAAAATAGGAGAAACAATAATTGTATTTTGTTTCAGGTTTTGGTTGTTTGGATTTATTGTTGCTGGTTTGGTTTTGTCTACTACTCTGGGTAATTTTTTGTATTGTTTAACTTTTTAAACATGCTGATTGTAACAAATACAATCCAGAATAAAAACCTTTTGGTTAGTTAATATGCATTATGATCCTGATGAAACCTGTTTTAGATTGGCAATGTTGGATTTTCTGGAATTAATAAAAATTCAAACCACTCATCTCTATACCTTTATACATATTGTTTCCAGAACCACTCCATCAAAGAACATTTTCACTTACATTACAGAAGCAAGTGGCTGAAATCTACACCCATTTCAGAACTTTCTGTACTCTAATGAGCAACTGTAATGGTGGTCATAGATCCAAAGATATTGCATATTTGAAACTAAAAGCATCCTCCATCACATATATATAACGGTTGAAACATACTGGTAGTTGTAGATCAGCAACAGCTGGAGCCTCGAGTTTAAGAAACAATTCCATGTGGTATCATCTCAAGAAAACCATGGTTGCACACATAGAGCACATCTGGAAATTTTGATTTGGCCATAATTCTGCCATACAGAATTTGGCATATGGACTCTCCTGAGAGGTTTGTCCTTCCCATAACAGTTCTACCATGGCCCTACAACTGTGTTTTACATTTAGAAATGGGAAGTATGCACTCAAGGCTTTTATAGTTTGTCATTAAATAACATCATTTCTTTTTACAGTTCTGGATTCACAGATATTGAAACAAATTATGCAATTCCTTTGCATTACCCTTTATTTAAAATGATTGTCTAATAATGGCCATAAAGATAAGCTCTGCATTTCTTACATTATTCGTCCTTATTGCCAGTGTACAACTGAGGTATAGCATAAGGTCAGTGGGGCGATTTATCCATTATTCCACATCAGTTTTTATTTTATTCCCACAGATAAATGGAGAGATATACTGAATATAAACTCAGTATGGAACAATAATGCACTCCATTGTATTCAACTAAAATACAAGGACAAAAAAAAGACACAATCTATGTGACAATTCAAAGGTAAGACAGGAATCATAATGAAGAAAAGGACATATAAAGTTTATAAAAAAACAGGTAAGAAGATCAATTTACAAACTAAACAGAGTGCAACATGTGTTCCAAATCCGTTGCCAGATGAGCTAAAGCTCCCAATTATATTAATTCAATTCAACAGTACGTGGATAGGAGAGCACTGAAAGTATATATAACCGAGTGGCTGAATTGCTTAATGGTAGTGTTTATAGATGGGTTTCTGTTTGGTAAACCCAACATCCATCTAGACAGAATTTATATGAAAAAGTCCCTAGGCCTGGTTTTATCAACTTTATCAACTTGGAAAAGTTTAGCTCCATTTTAGCAATGTATTTGTACTTCACTCATCCGATATTGTGACAATGAATTTGAAGAAGGTAGATCTAATTGCAACTTTCAAAAAAAGGTTTGAGGTCAGAAACTATAAACCAATGTATTTAACATCTGCAAATACGTAGGAATACATTTGTTGGCCAGAGAGGTTGCAGAAGAAACTGTACTTCATAAGCAATTTCTGTAAACTGGTTTGTTGCCTGCCCACAGAATCCTTCATATTAACTGACAGAGAAATGTTTGAAAGAGCCAGAGAGTACTTCAACATTACCTTTGTTAGAGTTGGGCTACAGTTATATTAAAGACAAAGGAGTCTCATTTTGTCAGTTACATTAATAAGCTATGCCAAAAAGTATTTCAAAACTGTAAAGGTTGGTTTAGAAACCCACATATGAAATGATGATTTGAAGATGTCTGTTGAAGAATCAAATTCACAAGTCACATTACAATTACCACAACAATTACACAATCAACTGGAATCAGTTATTTAGGGATTCCATTATTTTACAAACAGCTGTGAAATGCAAACAGAATTGACAATGTGACACTAATGAAGTGCCAGTTGTTTTAGAATTTACTGCCTCTCAAAGTCAGTGTGATTTTGGTGTCTCTTTTCTGATGAGGATTCAAAAGCTGGATACCACTAATAATTAAAAGCAAATAAGGGCTGGGTACACAGCTGCTGGACAAAAAAATGAGTGTGAATATAATCTGCATGTGAGGGCTGGGTACCAACACTCCACCCTATGGAACTACTTCTGTAAGCAGCAAAGGACAATGTTGTTGCACAGCATGGCAGCTGTTGCTAGAGAATAGGGCTTACTCACAATTCCATGTTACAGCCCTATGCTTTGTATTTATTTTTTTTGTATGTTTAATTTGTTACACTTTGTAACAGAGATCCCAATAAACTTCATACATACATACAAGACCTGCTTTGTTTAAACTCACCTTGATGCAGCTTATAGTCCCACTACTTGTTTTTGTCCAAATGGTTACCTGTTTTTTATGTGATTTTTGTAGGTAAGATTGAGAATAGCGCCCCCATTATGACTACGTGGTAATGTTATTTGGAACGACAGTGCCATAGTTACAGTTGCCCCTTTAAATGGTCTATTAATATTTGCACAATCCTGATTGTAGATACAGTATATTAAACTGAAATAAATGTCCAAAACCAACTAAGTAAAAAAATTAAAGCCCAGAGGCTAAGCTGTAATAATACTGCAGTAGATGTATCAGATGTAGACATGTAAAAGATCATACACAGAGTGCAGTTTCTTTTCCCTGAAGTGAATGTGTTTGCAGCGACGCAAGTGTGGGAGGGGGTGAGAAAGCCTTGGACAGGGACAAATTATGACATGCACTTGACTTTGCCACTAAAGTGCTATTAACTGTCTGCTCTCCTTCATTCAGCAAGGACATCTTTTTCAGGGTTATGCTGGGGGAAAGCTTTCCATCAAGTGCTATGATAAGAGAGCTAGATGTGATCAAAGTTTAGCTCTCCATCTTATCTATGAAGTACCATAATTCATAAGTGACGCTGCTCCCTCCACTTGCCCCTCCCCACCATTAATAGCCATTCAATCACAGGAGAAATTGCTGCATATGCACTCCCAGCCAGATGTTATCTTTCCCTGGCCTCAACTTATAAACTGAAGCTGAAACCTGAGTGGTTGATGAGACTAGCTAAGCAGTTGTACCTTTGACCCACTTGCATTAAACTTGCCCAATCAATTTAAGCTTAGTATAAACACTGTTTCCCCTGGTCCCTTATGGCTTCAGTGGTGAGAAGAAACGGGCTAAGCCTAAACATTCTTTAACAGCAATCTTGTCTTACAACACCAGGGGGATTTATTCTGTATTGGGGTCTTTATGAAACCACATGAACATGTTGAAAGAATTAGAGTCATCTAAAAGAGAAATATTGATGGCGACAATCATTTCTTACAAAAATCATCCCTTTCTTTCCCAGCAGCACAGGCCATGATACATCATATTATTGCATAGATTTTCATTCAGTACTGATATGATGTGGTATGTCTGGTGTAATATTATTAGAAATACTGTCAAAAAAGTCAATCCTTCTGCCCTTCTTTATTAAATCCTATTAAAGGACTTTGCTAGAAGCTTTATACAGTTGATTACGTCACAAGACTCACTTGTTCATTCCCATTAGGTTAAAAATCTGACAAAATACATTATGTGACACAGAAAATAATCACTGAACAGTTTAAAGTATTGGAATGTAACATAGTAAGTTGTAATGTAAAGGTCTTTAAAAAAAGAGAATAATAAAAAGCACTTAGATGTATTGTTAATGAATTAAAGCAAAAACACTAACACATATGCATTTTTACATGATTTAACAAATTTATAGGCACACATTTAGAAAAAAAAGGCAGTTTGATGAAACAATGATTAGTATATCAATCAAGCTGCTCCTTAGCTGGCTTCCTATCTTTCTGATAGTTCCTTTTTTGTTCACCATGCTAATATCTCTTCTTCTCCTGTCCCGCTTAGGGTTGGGGGTACCCAAAAGCTCGGTCTTTGGCCCCCTCCTATTCTCTCTGTACACTCTTTACTTGGGTGATATCATCAATTCAATCACTCATCTATCTGTGTATGTAAGTCTTTCTCCTATTTAGACTGTAAGCTCTATGGGGCAGGGACCTCCAACCTCTTGTGTCAACCTCAACATAGCACTTAAAGTGATGTATTTAATGCAATTTCCCATGTCTGTATTTTATTTTTATTCTGAACTGTACAGCTCTGCGTATGTTTGTGGCACTTTATAAATAAAATTATACCCACATACATATCAGCACTTGAAAACATCTGTGAAACATTTGAAAAAGTAAAACCTTTCTATGCTTGTATGGTGGGATGCTCTTCCTGCTCTTTCCTTACCAGGAAACTGACTATCTATAGAAATAATGGCCCAATATTGCCCTGAACAATCTGTTTTTATCACCGATTGGTCAGTGAAATTGGTCATTACAGTTTCACTGAAGGCCCCTTTATTGTAGCACAACACAAGAGTTAGTTACAATACATCACAATTACTGATACACACCTGCTGTATAATCCAATAAAAATATTAACTGTCCAAATCAAAAAAGCTATTTTTTTTTTTTACATCTGTCTGTTGTATCCAGCAACTCTCTGTATTTTACACCTTCTGATTATTTAAAATTTCTAAACCTTTCAGTCAAAGGTGGAGGGGCTAAGAAAAAAATGAATTAATAATTTATATTGCAAAATGATTTTATTTAATTTGAAACTTAATATGTTTAATAAAAAAACAGTGACTACTAGACAAGCAACTAACTGTGACTAATGGTTCCTTTAATCTGTGGTAATATTAGCAGCATTGACCTAGTTGTCTTCATAACATTCCTCGTCGTCAACTACGCTCCTCCCAAAGCAGCCAGCTTTGCGTGCCACACACCACTACTGCCCTTTATCATCTTAAACCATTTCATCTTTCTGCCCCTCACATCTGGAATTCTATACCCCTTTATCTTTGCCAGAAACAATCCCTCCACTCTTTTAAAGCCAAACTGAAATCCTACCTTTTGGAGCACTAGCTTCAATATTTATCACTGATTTTGATGTATATATTTTATTTAAAACTTAGTTATTTAAGTTTAATATTTATATTTATTTATGGACTTGTGTTTCAACAAATTGTCACAGCTCTTATTACCTGTCTGTGTATGTAAGTCTTCCTCCCATTTAGATTGTAAGCTCTACGGGGCAGGGACATCCAACCTCTTGTGTCAACCTTAACATGGCACTTAAAATGATGTATCTTTGTGATCTTATACTGTATTATTTAATGCAATTTCCCATGTCTCTATTTTATTTTTATTCTGAACTGTACAGTGCTGCGTATGTTTGTGGCGCTTTATAAATAAAATTATACATGCGTACATAACAGCAGGTCACATACTTTAATAAACTCATTAAAATCCTGCTCCTAAAAACCTATTTAAATGGCCAGAAAAAAACTGCTATTAAATTAGCATTGTATATATCTGAACTTAACAAGAGGAAGGAATGCACACTCGCCTTCAATCCAAATAACATGGTTCAAGCCCTCACATGAGAATGGTCCCGGCTCAAAAAAAGATGCAGATACAAAAAAGAATTAAGGGCTGCACACACAATAAATTGGTATTTAACCAAACTTTTTACTGACTCATAATAAGCAGTAATTGCCTTCAGAAACGTTGTTGTCACATACTGCTTAACATAAGTCAGGAAAAAGTTTGGTTAAAGTGGACCTGACGCCTTAAAACTGGAATACTAAATTAGGTTGTACTAATGAAATAAGCGGTTTTTTAAATATATATGTATTTTCAAAAATGAACTGGCATTTTCCCTGTCAGCCCGACTTTTCTTTCTGAAGTTTGGCAGGGTGGGGCTAAATGATGATTAACATTATAGCCCATCCAATCAGATCCCTGCTAGATTGTTCTTTCAAGAATCTGATTGGAGGACAGTTATTCCTGTGGAGTAAATGTAAAAATATTACCTTTAAAGATTCACATCTAGTTTTTATTGGTTTGTGTCCTCTTTCTCGTTCTGCACATTACAGCCATTCTTACTAGAACGTGGGCTTTCTATGGCACTTCATATATATCTATGATCTAAAGTTGCATAGGCAACAATGGCAATAGGCAGGGTTTTGTTAACATAACAGATTAAAAATGGCTGCGATCAGCAGAGAGACAACACAAATCAATACAAAATTTGGAATTCAACTTCTAAGACAGCAGCAGCATTTCATCCAGCATTTAAAACTGGTGTCAACTAACCTTCAAAATACCAGCAAACAGTGTCCCTTTGATTTCATTCGTAACCGTGTCAAAACCACTTGGGACTTTGTGCACTAGCAGAACTGTGACAACATGCACTGAATGTATTTTGAAGCAATTTACTTGCCTTTAATGCTGGTTTTAAACACTAGTGTAAAGACACCTTGACTGTCATTACCCTAATACAGGGGTCGGCAAAGTGTGACTCGAGAGCCACATGCAGCTTGTTGTGGCTTGGAGCGCATTACCATAGCCCTGCTCATGACCTCCGACGTTTCTTCTCATTGGACGTCGGCAGGTCATGTGATTGGGAGAGAGCACTCCTCCCCCTTTGGGGCTTGAAAAAATTTGTCACCGCTGGAGGAGGGAGCTCCCTCCTTTTTTAAGTTTGCCAACCCCTGCCCTAAAAGAACATTTTTAGTAGTACTGTATAGGAATATCTGCCATGCTAATCCACCAGAATTATTTAGTCTACAATTACTAGATCTTTTAATAGTGTTTTTCCTAAATGTATTTCTTCCCTCTGCATACAATGTGAAAACTTGTAATATATTGTAGTCATAATCCAAAAATGTATGAAATAGTAAGTAGTAAAATAAATCTGTGTTTTTACTAACTGTACACAAATTTGGGGAAAAAAGTTGAATTTACCAATGAAGATATATAACAGAAGAAGGCTCCTCAATTATTTTACACAATTACAATCTGGTTTCTAATTACTTACCCTAATTCCTAATTATATTAATATATTATCCTTAATTATGTTTAATTACAATGTAATATAACTGGCAAATATGATTACTTTAACATTACATGCTCATTAACAATTTAATTACTGAACTATGAAAATGCTGTCTGTTTCTGATTGTTTAAAACATTCACCTATAGCCAAAATATTATTTGAAAAACAATGTTAAGAAAAGTGGGGAGGAAAAACACAGCTGCACAAAATAATAAAATGAACCTGATAAATTAAAGAACATTTCCTTAGTGTAAAGAAAAATCAAACAGCTAACTAAAATATTGTTGCCAGTAGAGGTGCCATTAGAAATGAAAATCTGGGCCACATCCAGTTTTTGGAGTCTAAGTTTATCACAGAAGTTTCATTGGTTTCAGTGTCATTATGGTGAAAGTAAGCATAGTCATTCTGGTACTACAGGCTGGTATGACTGATCTTATGGAATGAGTAAGAGAGAATGAGCCATAACATTCACAAGATAACCAGGAGAATTTAAAGACACCGGTATCCCAGATATGTTATCACTACATTATGCAGACTAGTATAAAACTTACGGGGCTCCAAGTGTAGAATATACATTATAGCTTCTCTGCAAATTAGGTTCCTGTCACTATTTCTCCCAGTCTTAATGTAGGTGTTTAAGGTTGGCCTTTGGATAGCTGACCACCATCTGTGTTGTGTTGTAATTAATCAGCAGGTAGGGAAGAGGGGATTCACACCTTTAAAAACATGCCATCCAATTGGGAAAATTAATTGGATTATCTTAATTTGAACATTCGAGGCTTATTTTAGTACATATTATTGGAGAGCCTTCGCTTCCATTTCCCCCGTACCCAGTGGATTTTTTGTTCACTGATTAAAATCCTACTGCTACCAGAAAAACCTCAAATAAAGGACGATGCAATCAGGACCAAAAAAATGTGGGTTTATAGACAGAGGTTATAAATGATGTAATCTCTGCACAATAAAATCTGAAGCTCCACACATTAAACAATACTGACTATAACACAAGTGCAAAGCATGAAAGCAGTAGTGACAGCTAACAGGCTATTATGGCTAAATGCTTTTCCTATCAGATGCATCTCTGCTCAGTATGGAAAATGCACATTGTCTGCCAGCTGCATGAAGCTGGCCTCCATAAAATTACCAGCAAAGCAGAGAGAGTCTTTCTGAGCATCTCTTCCCCCAGCTGACTGGCACACAGCAACACAAAAGATCTTTTGTATTTAATTTAAGGTGATGCACACCATCCCTGGGCTGACATATACAAACAGTTTAAAAGTCAGTCACTCCAGGGTGAATGGCAGCATAGTACAGTTTATTACAGCAACTGATTAGAGCCTTATGTTTCATTGGTGCTGTCACTTTTCCATGATAATAATCTCCAAACTATAAGCAAAGGTTTGCCTGGATATTTCAGCTACTCTGAATAT
>WMED01024858.1:0-11141 GCA_019650415.1 Pipa parva | reverse complement strand
TACTCTTCCTACAATCCTACATCTTCTGGTCTTCTGCCTACCATTGTTCATCCTCTGCTTGCCATTAACCATCCTCTGGTTTTCTACTTACTATTCTTAGTTTCTTGGTCTTTTACTTAACTATTTCTCATTCCTTGGTTCCCTGCTCATTATTCCTTATCCTATGTTTCTATGTGTTTTTCTGATGTTTATTTGTTCTGACCCCCTGTTCTTCTACTTCCTATTCTGCACTGTTCATTTACATTCTGTTCTGCATAACTAAATTCCTTGACCATTCCCCTTTTCCTTTCTTTACTTCTGTTTTTCTCTGTTACTCCATTCACCCTCACTCATCCAGTGGTGTAGCCTCTGGTGCTTTCTCTATTTGTTTGAAATATATTGTTTCTAAATTAAGATGTTGATTGCTTCTTTTTGCTATTTCTGTAGCATAACTATGGAAAGAACTTCTTTATCTTTTCATTAATATAAAAGTAGGTTTAAAAATGTAGGTTTTAAAGTTTAGTCTAGACTACCCTCTTTATTGCCCTAACATCCTTGGTCCCAATTGCTACCCAGCTCTTAAACATGCTCTATCTTCCAGAGAATCCTAAACCTTTTTATGCAGGATTGTTTTGGTCCCTTCACAGCACAGTTTTTCTTAATTGGTGGAAGATATTATTGCTTCACACTAGGGTGTCCTCTGGTCCCAAGGTCTGGTGCTGGTCTCACCTTCTGTTGCCCTTTGTAGTTATACATTTGTTTTTCTTCCTATCGTGGACTGCATTTTGCTCCCAACTGTTTCATTTTTCAACCTCTGGTTAATTGTATTCTGCCTGTCAGATGCCAACAATTTCTGTAGTTAGTTGAATTTCTTTCTTGTCTCCTGAAAATTAGGAAAAATTAGAATATCACAGGAGAAGCAGCCAAGCTCTGCCCCCTGGCCTATACCTGGGGTATCTTAAACTCAGCAGTGCAGTGGACCAAATTCGAGTCCTAGTCCCTGAGAGGTTACCCAACATCCTTTGCCATGTGAAGATTCGATCCAATTCCAATGTCTCGAGGTGGGATTTGTTTTTGTTTTGTAGGATACTCAGAAATGTCTAGTATATGTTTATAAGATAAATTTAACATCAAAGTTTATCTTGCTTTGGTCAGAATTCTCTTAGTGAATGCAAACATTTTCATGAATGGTCAATCGTTGAAGAAGATGTTAGCAGTATATAAATACCATAGATAAAACGTCTTAAGACATAACAGCACTAAATATACAATTGATTAAAAAGACATTGGGTTCTTGTTTACCAACTCAGAGTAGAAAAATCACAACTCCAATTAACAGGGTTGCGTTAAATTTAAAGCCCCCATTTATTTACAATTAGTGTAGCATTTGCTTATCAGGTCAGTTTACATTAAACCTTGATCAGTTGAAAATTCTGTCACTGGGAAAGACATTTTTGTGCAGTTTGACACCCATGTTACAAAATAAACCCAGCTGTTATTCAGGTTATTAAAGGGTCATTCGCAAGCTTTCTTCCACCCTTGCACTAGGGTGTCTGCAAAGAGTTGGGTATACCATAATAGCGGAGTTTTAAACTGTTCTAGGAATAACTGTGCAGTGTATTTGATTTACATTGAGGTAAAATTCTGAGATAAACAATCATGCTCTCTACATTCATGTTGTCTTGTTTTAATTTTAATGTTTACTAAGTTCTATCACAGCTTTCTGTGAACTGAAACGTACATAATTTGGGCAACAATGTTAGTGAATGCAGGATTTCGTCTACACTGTATACCATTCTGAGTTAGATATTGTATATTTGTGTTCATATTTCTGTAACATTTCACTAATATGTATGTGCTGAGTTGCATTGAGACACTTTTTCTGGCTTATTTGCTGAACTTTATTATTCATACAGTTTGGGGCATAATCATAAAAGTCAGAACATAAGGGTATCGTAAAGGTCCAAATTTTCCTCTATTTGATATTTCACAATCTTTGCGTATTCATCAAATTCTGCAATGTGGCGAATTAGCTTCCAATTAGGATGCTTACTATGGTTGCAGACTTACAGAGCTCTTAGCACTACTTTGTATGCATATGCACATGATTTACGCCAAATTACCCATTGAAAGCAGCAAATTCAGCAAGGAGTACTGGTCTGAATTCAACAGTTGGACTTCATCAGATCAGGTTTTTGATGTGGTGTAAGGAGACTGTTCAGTCAAAAGTGTCTATAAAGACACTATATAAAGATGGATATAGTGACAGAGAAAGGGATGTAATAGTCACATAGTACAGTTAGTGGGACATTGTAAGCATGACATCACTGCTCTTCTCTTGGGTTTTTATGGTTAAATTCTCATCACTCCACATGACTTATACTACTGTGCAATTGACTGTTCCTCACTATGCAAGAATTCAAGTCCAACGCTGTTCACATATTTGGCAAGGGGATCCCAACACTTACTAATGGCGAATTCACAACTATTGGAACGCAGGGATGTGAATTCACTTTGATAGGTGAATTCAGACTTTGATGAATAATCTTTTTGAGTGTTTGTAAAAACACATGAGAAGTTTTTTTTTTAGTCTTTTTTTTTTTTTCTTAAAGTAATTAGTGAAAACCTTTTAAAATGCTTCTGTGCTCATGCGCCTGTATTAAAAAAACAAAACAGGGATTTTATTTGAGTAGGTCCAAAATAAAAAGAAAGTAAACCCTTGGCCATTAGACTGATCACTCTGTGGCCAAATCTAAATCACAGAGCAAGGATCACTGTCTGGGAAATACCCTGTCAGTTAATGACATTCAAATCCCAGTTTACGGAGCCCATGTCTACCTACTCACCCTAAAGCCTGTGGGAACTCTGCTTGAAATAGTAATGTGGAAGTATGTGAAATAAAGGAAGTGTAAAAAGATCGTTTGTTGGCTGCGCAAACAGGCTCGGCTCAAGGCTTAGCACGGATGAGGAAGAAAACCTTTCTGCCTTTTGGAAACATCTGTTGTTACATAAATTGTCAGAGTAATGAACCTTAAGGAAGAGTAATTCCCTTTTTCCCTCTAGACCTATTTCTTTCCTTGGGAAAAAAAAAAACCCCTGTGTGACTTGTTTTTATTGTATCTGAAATTTATGAGAAATCTCCATTACATTGTTTAAAACAAATTTAAATTGACAGTAAATGGTTACATTACTAAATTGACAGTAATTCAGTTTAAAACAGGCATACATCACTCAGACACATACAGGCAAATGTCTCATTTTTTTTTACCCTCAGTGAACACTTGTTTGCAGTATGGGTGTCCAGCTGAAGGCTAGCAGTCCAAATGGGGTGCATGGGGAGTCACTCTAACCTTCCAATACACCCCTCTATTCTACCCTGGAGGTTAGAATTACTCCAGATGCGTCACGTGATGCTGCTGTCCTGCAGTCACATGATGCTGACATCAGGGTTAATGGCATAACTAGAGATCCATTGGTCCTAGAGCAAAATTACCGGTAAGTCTTGAGCCTCCAGCCTATCCAGTATATACACCTCTAGTTTTGGCCATTGTCCATGTTAAGGATACTGACCAGTTAAAGCCCACCTATTACCTTGTATCATTGATCACACCATTTACACCCAGACAGTGGCTGATCTGATTTGTGTACATATTAATCAGACACGATGCCCTGCAAAACTGAGCACACCCATGGCAACAAGAGCACTCAGAGCAGGGTTTATACATTGTGGTTAGTCTGGTTGGATTCTGTTTTGGAGGTTCTGACTTCAGCTCAGTTGCTGCAGAGTATTGATCAGTAATACGATATTTATTTGTGATCATGGGGCTAGCTCAGGTCTTGCTAATCAATACCTTTCTCAAAAAAACAAACAAACAAACAAACTTCTCAGATATGGGGTAATCCTCATGTTTCTGTTGTTGGTTTCACAGTCCATTATTGCCTATTGTAGCATGCCTTGAAAAATCCTCAGTCTATACTGAGTGCATATCTAGGTTTTGTTGTTTCCTTCCATGGCTTTCTGGGAATGTTCTACTGCTAGCATCCTGTGCCGGTAGATATATATTTCAGATGTATTAGGCTGGCTCGGAGCTATATGGATCATGAATGCTACATCTACTTTTTTCTGCACAGTGCATGAGCTGTGAGTCAATGGAGATATCCTACTGCTCCCCATGCTCAGTTTTCCACTCCTGAGCCAAAATCATTCCCCGAGGCACATACCCCACCAGTTGGCTGTATTAAGGCCTGCAGCTAGCTTTCACCTACCCCCCCATCCACCTCAGCCCAAACGGTATACACGTGCACACGTTGCACATTTGAAATTAACTCATGTTTCAAGATTTTAATCCCACCATCATCAGTTGCCTGGATGGGCAGAATTGAAATATCTGCCTGTAGTATCACCTGTCGCTGCTTTTCCCGATAGCCACTAATCCATGTGCACGGGGTTAAGCCATGAGAACTAAAACTGCAATTTTTTCTCATCTGTCTGTATCTGGGGATTTAACCCAGTCAATCCCCGAAGCCCCTTAACAGCTCCTGAGGCGCCATTCATTCTGCAGCGTCTGAGCACTTTCTTTTTACTTTTTTTTGCCACAGGGTTTTGAGCACTAGGAAAGGCAGAGACATTTAGTGCGTAGATTCCTGGATGCGTTGTCTTTTCTGACCCTTTTTTAAGCACAGAACTTCCCATTTTCACTAACCTCTGAGGCCTTGTGATTTGAGCTTGGTGGATTACATTCAGAGATACACTAAAGTCTCTTTGCAAGGTCATGCCAGTGTCGGATAACATTATATCAAGCTGGGGCACCCACAGAGCAGAGTATCTGTAACACAGGAAATAACAGTAATGCGGTTAATTATTTTCAGCGTGCTTTCTACAACAATATATTCATATGCACTTTGTTTTATAACCTCTGCAGCATTACATTTACTGTAAAAAACCTGTATAAACGGTACTTTTGCACTAAGCTAGAAAACTGTAGTGTTGAATCTTCTAAGGCCGGTTCCAAATTAGTAAGTGATTCTGATTAAATCAGGTGTGCCCCATGAGACATTGGTGGTCACCAGCTGAGGCCACTGACTGTGACAGAGCAGATCAAGAATGCTGTCTCAACTTTTACTTTGACAATGTTTCTGCTTAGCTTGAAGCCATCTATTTGACTACTTTACTTGGTGGCCACCTCTGTACTTACTCAATTCTGACAATGCCCATTTTACAGATGAGTGTCCAAAAGTGTACTCTTTGTTTCCCTATTTTCTACATAGCGTTCTCTGTAAAATGCTATTAGTATTTATTACAGCAGTGGAGGACTGTTGCTTAGCATGATGGCTGGTATGTTTCCTCAATCCTGTTCCATATTTGATTTGCCTAAAATACCCATTTACAATTAAGACTCTCGACAATGTCGGCATTAAAAAGATTAAAGGCAATTGGGCTCACCACTGACCCCTGTGGCATTTCAATTAACTGCGTAACCCTTATTATAATATGTTCCATTTATAACCTCTTCCATTTACTCTTTGTCACTGAGCCAAATCTTAATCCAAACACCGCCCCCTGGTCCCTAATCCTATGTACCAGACTTTTACAAGGAACAGAATCAGAAGATTTTATCCAAATAGATTACATCTGTTGCATTGCTGTGATCCAGTTTACTGCTCACATTGTTGTAGATGCTGGTCTTGTTTGGCAGAGTTGGTCATTCATAAATCCAGCTAGCTGTCCTTGGTCAGTTTATTTCCTGTCGTAATATCCTGAATAGCAGTAATTAATATACCATCAAAAAATACACTAGAAGCCTCTTATTTTCTGACTGTAATCTTCTTCCTATTTCCAATATTGGTGCCACATCAGCTTTACATGCCAGACTGGTACCGGTTCCTGCTAAGAAGTATCTCTGCTTGAACTAAGTATATTGTTTTTAGGGTGCAACTGTCCCAGACTAGGTCATTCCTTCACTTTTTTTTTTTGTAACACTAAAGAAAGAAGTGTTGAATAGGTTTTCCTTTTCTTTAATGTCATTACCTGTACTACTAAGCTGAAACTCTTCTTACTGTTAACGGTTAGGGGTGGGGTTCTCCTTACTAATTATTCCTTCAGTTTGCTAGCTGCCATCTTTGGCTAGTTATGTCTCCATTCCACTACTGTAATTGTAGTTGAACAGTTGGTGTGCCTCTCTATTCTAGTGGATAGCTTTTCATACCCCACGCAGCCTTTTTCTTTTTGTCAATGTACAGTACAAAGCATTTAGCTAAATTTCACAATTAGCACGTTTGCTTCTGCTGACTTTCCCACCTTATCCCTCCAGATTTTTATCTTCTCCCCAGATACCATAGCTCTCTCTTCATTCAGATGGCGCTCAACCACAGAGCAGACATTGTAGTCAGCCCAGTGTTTATATAGCACCAAATGCCCTACCCAAATAATTCTAATATTCCTCCAGACCCCCCACCAATACTAATACTGCTCTTTATGCCATATTTCCCCACTATTCACTACCAGACCTTCAACTGAGATTCTAAATAGGCAATTTGTTGTGATTTACCATACTATAACAGCATCTTCCTAGATCTCATTACTCATGCTTTCTGCGGGACAGCCAGAAGTATGCAGAGGGAGGAGGCATTGTATGGGAAGGGGGTCTTGCACTGTATGGGAGTGCAATATGTTGTAGAGTGGCCACTGCAACAAGGGGACATGGTTAGGATGGAGCCAACACTTCAAAATATGGCATGCATGATGCACCACATTTCCTTCTAATAAACTAGGGAGGTATGTACTCACTGTGCACTGTCAATAAACAGTAGTTTAGTCATTCCCCCCCAATGGGTCTGCCAGGCTATTCCCATAATGCTCCAATTTAGTACCGGGAAGCTTCTTCCCCCTAATACTGATAGCCCCTGTTATGACAAGCTTCTCTTTTATTGCATGTCACTTCAGAAGTGAGTTATATATAATCTTTTACTTAGTGAGCCCCTGATCTCATGTTTCCTGGTGGGCTCCAACAGTCCAGACGATTGCTCAGACTCATCTAAGTGTCCAGAGTTTTTCTGATACTCTGTAGAATTACTTTCTGTTTGGGGCATTTTATAAACCAGCTTTATAGGAGGCAGTGGAATGCCACTGGAGACATAATTTGGGGGTCCTAGACGGTTAATAATAAGTGAATTCCAAACTGAGCACAGTTTCATACCAACAGCTAGGAGCATTTGAGTGTAGTATAGTAGGAGCAAGAGACTTTCATAATGAACTCACGTTACGTGTAAGTTTTTCTTGAATTTTTCAGTCATTTTATAATCATTGCAGATAATCCCGTTACAATTAAAATGCACATGAGTTGATGAAAACTCATACGTGATACACTAAGAACATATGTAAACAAAATAGAAACCTATAATTAAATTCACAAGTTCATATTATCATACGTTTACATCATGTTGATTTCTGTATGAATTATGTGCATTTACCATGTGGTCCAAATGCACATCAAATGCATATAATAAATGCTCATCTACACACAGGCTAAATGTATGGGAAATTAATAATCACAAGTACATATGGTTCTTCAGAAAGCACCGCAATCTGAGCTACAATTACAATTCCTTTTTTTTTTTTTTTTCTATATTTTTGGATAATAATTTATTTAATGTTAACTTAGTTAAACTTTACAAAACAATGAAGAAGACATGTAGCTATTTATAGAAGAAAATGAGGCTAAAATATAATTGTAAATTCTACAGGAATATTTCAGACTTATCTCGTTCTCTACTTCATTGTGTCTTTTAAATTAAGATGAGTATTAGCCTATGGCTAGAGGTTGCCCAGACAAAGATTTGGGGTTCCTGGATCTTCTACAATATTGTCCCCTTATCATATTATATAAACTATTCTTCTATTTTGTTGCCCGTTGCTTGTGCATTTGTTAGTGTTCCTCTGGGTCTGTTTTAAATTATGCTTTTGTTCTTTGACTTTTATATACTAAATATGATTTTTTTTCATGGATTTTTCTAAATATTACCCTAGCTTCTACCCACAAGATTCAGACTTTCTGAAACTATTTATAGGTACCCCTGGATTCATATGTAATTTTAATCAACAAAGATTTTGGTTTATGAATTAAAGCCAGTTTGAAATCGTAGCAGAATAAGGCATCATCCAGTGCATAAAGAAATAATTGTTGGACTGAGAGCTTGGCTGTGTTAAGCATATCTGCTGTTTGGGGGTATTTAACTGTTTGCTAACCAAGCCAAACATCCCCTATTAGAAGCTGGTAAATACTTGACCTCCTTTTCATTACATGTTTAGACCCCATTTGTAGCATGTAAGATTACTGCTGTGTCTAGTATGACAGTTATATAATAAAACAGTTTTCTCCAACAAAACTCATAGTAGGTCCAAATGGTCTTTTAACTGTGAGTGACTATGAGGCTTCCACATGATCACATGGTATTTGCATATGAATATTTTATGCAAATACCAAATCATGAAAGTGACTTAATTACCTAGGCCATGGGCTGGAATTCAGGATGCTGTCCTTGGAGGGACTAACCATTAAAACAGGTCAGCTAACACTGCATAGTAAGGATAGCTATCACTCCACTGAAAAATATTGAACAATATATAGTAGTTTTGGACCACATATTAGCCACTAGACAGGGGATCCTTAATACTGAGATTGGTGGATTTACTGCAAAAATATTCAGGCGACATAATCACTTTATAGCACAAACAGCTATTGTAGGCAAAGCTCTATTTACCTACCAGCTGTGTAGTTACATGTATACATTGAAGCTATAGTTAACAGATTCCCTACTGGACCCCTTTCATTTCCTGTCTATCACGAATCATCTCATTCACACTCTAGAAATAGACTGTAACAGTCTGTATTTGTTCTCTTGCTACCCCCCCATGCTAATCTGGTTTCAGTAGTGTACCTTTCAGCAAGTAGATGACTGGTTACCTTAAGAATAAGGAGTTTTGTAGGAATAGGGTAATTGTGGAGTGGCCTAACTCCTGACAAGGACAAATAAATCTCTAGAACCCAAGCCTATCCTGGGTCAAAAAAGCAGTAAAGTAGTCCCTGAGTAGAATGTTCTTGTGAGATCCCTGGGCACCATCTGAACTAAGAGCAAACTGCTTCTGATGTTCTCATGTCTAACCTGTGGAGTTACTAGAGGAGAGTGCACTGGGGAGACTAAGGTGGAAATGCTGGTATTTTGCAGGCTCATCTATGAGAGGAATGTTTATCTAATCCTGGTGGCAGTTTTGAGTCTTTGTGTATCACTTAAGGAGTTTATTAGTCTTGTCAAGTTTTTATTACCCAATAAGTTCATTACTGTAGCTTAGTTACTCTGTCCTCTTCTCTCTCTCTAAAATTATTATTATACAAGACCATTTTGTGTTGTTACAGAGAAGAATGGGAATGGCTGCAGACATTGGCCAGTGCTGAGGATCCTATTGCCAATGAGCAAGACACAGAGAGCTGCCAAAACGTGTTGCAACAGGAATTGCGAACTGCTGTAAAGGAACTAATGAACCATGTGAACATTCCCCATCACGAGGTAGAAACTTGGTTCTAGAAGGGAATCCTGGGCTACAACTCCCTCACTGCACATTTACTGGTTGTATTTTCAGATTCACATAATATAACTTTTGTGCAAATGGTGCTTCTCAGTGTGTCCTTTTTCTAGAATATTCTATTGGCCTGTGCATTGCAGATGACTTTTATGATAACTACATATGAATTATTTTGGGGGGCTAGTGAAAGGCTAACCTGACACCAACTGATTGTGGGACTACCACTGCCATTTTGTGGTGTAACTCTGCTGATGATACCTGAAAGCTCTTGTTATAGTAATGGGTGGGAGCTGTGTAACTGCTAAATGTGTTTATTATGTGATGGAAATGTCAAATGTGTATAGCCATAGCTGTATAGTATCTAATAGAAGAGGCCCAAGAGTAGACCATGAGGAGAAACTGAAGCCCAGGTGAAGAAGTTTGAGAACCACTATTATAGGTTCTAATAGAAGTGTAGCTTGTTGTTTTATGCATACATGAATTATGAATACATAGCATTTACATGTAATGTGCTATTTCCTATACTATCTACCTATCTTTTCCATCTGTCCATCTATCTAGCTGTCTTTGTATCTATTCATCCATCCATTCTCTATCTAATCTGGCCATCTCCATCTGTCACATGGGGGTTATTCACTAAAGTCCAAATTGTTGCATATAGGTACAAATTTGCCAGATAAAGACAGCCGCAATAGGCTGCTACTGTTGCTTCTTTATAATGAGAATATTGTCGCAGTTGCAACTTTATTATGGGAAAATTATCGCAATCTTAACATTAAAAAATTGTCGTGACTTTACAATGGGAAATTGTCACAGATTTGCTATGGGAATCCGCTGTTTGTGAATTCGACAGTCGAATTAGCACCTTAGTGAATAACCTCCACTGTCTGTGTATATGTGTGTATATATATTATATATATACAGTATATATATATAAAATTCTCTAAATCCATATTACTCTGGGAATAAATAAATTCGCTAATACGTCACAACAGCTTTTAAAAGAAAAATTACAATTTTCTCAAAATATCAAAGCAAGTTTGTAATTTGTAAATACATTTCTGTATTGGATCATCTTAAAAAAAATTGTAAAACTATTTTTTGGGATAATGCTTTAATTATATGTCTCCCTTTTTATTAGTGGTCTTATTAAAGAAAAAAATGTAATAAGTCATTTTACAATTAAAAAAAAAAAATTGTTACTCGGGAAATCCAAAAGGCATTTCCTCTTAGAGAATTTTCCATAATTATGAAAATCTGTGCTTTAAATCTTTCCCCCACCCAAAGAACCAAAATGATCAATTTTTGCCTTGAACTGCCATTTCCTGCTGCATCTGTAACATACACATAATTTCTCCAGTGCAATGAGGACGCTTGCTAAAGTTTGAGGTTTTTACTAATTCTGCTATTTTGTTTTTTATTTTAGTTGATTATTTGTTTTGTCTGTGATTAAACTGTGGGTGGACATAGGGATGCAGAAATATGGAAGATTCCATACACTGTGTGGAAGTTCACACCAGTGTGTTATAAAGTGATACACTGTGTGGAAGTGCACACCAGTATGTTATAAAGTGATACACTG
>WMED01024857.1:0-11141 GCA_019650415.1 Pipa parva | reverse complement strand
CTACCTTTTTGACTGAGGCGGACACACTCAGGGATTTGCAGCACCTACAACCACACAGCTTGTTAAAATACTTACCTTATATAGAGCCAATTCATTACATGAGCTGTGCTGTAATTAGCCGGGATCCGATGCTTCCTTCACTGCGCTGGCTGACTGAGAAGCCAGTGCTGCAGCTCCTCCTGGCTTGCTTCACTGGCCTCATACTTCATCACGCTCATTGCAGTGAGCTTTCTCATTGGTCCCACAATTAACATGATGATGTTTAATGGAATTTGGTACCGACGGTGAAACAAGTCGGGAGGAGCTGCGACGCTGGCTTCTCAGTCAGCCAGTGCTGTAAAAAATCATTGGGTGCCGGCTAATTACAGCACAGCTCACACTGTGACTAATGAATCGGCTCTATATAAGGTAAGTATTGTAGCACTGCTTTTTAATTTTTTTTCTTTAGTTCTCCTTTAATGTGTGCGCTCCAAAGCAGGATAAAATAATAGTCTATATAACATTAAGTTACACTTTTGTAGAAGAATGATTCATCAATTTCAGAGTCCAAAACCTTTTCTGAATATTCCTCTAGCTGCATAAGTTGTGAAGTGGAAGAGCAGCATTGATTATAGCTTCCTATGTTTAGCCAAAGTCAATTCCAAAAATAAAAGCAGAATATGATGAACACCATCAATGTATTTTATCCTTTTTAATGGCCAGAGCATTGCACCTTATCAATGCCTGTGTGATTACGGCTACACATAAATTCATTGCAGGCTTAAAGAAATGAAAAATTCGTCTCCCTACTAAAAAGAAAATATTTAGTGCAGTCTCCTGACCCTTGTGCACAGTTCTATGCATTATCTACAGACAGCCTGCACTTTCCATATGTTCCAGCACATGTCACATCCTTACTGACCTGTGCATCGTGTGAAGTTTATCCCTCAGTGACTGTACAAATGGATTTATCCAGTGATGACGAAGAACAACTGTCTGGGATTGGCTGATATGAAACTCACTCATCTTGTTTAGGAGGACACCATGTTCAGCAGCTACAGACACAAGAACATCCAGAAGCTCCCAAAATTCCTCCTGAGGATGATCTTTAAAAAATACATTAAATGGTTTATACAATATTTAGAGAAAGTTTCTTTGGGTGGTCATACACTATTTGATCTTTTCATAAATAACCAATTAAGCATAAAGAAAAAAACTGCATATATGGGGTAATGATCAATAAACAGGATCAACTATGAACAGTGGAATAGTTTGCAAAATTGATCTGGCACCAATGCTCTAAGCAATGAAAATTCATCACTTGTGTGTTGCCAGTTCATTTATTTGAATGACGGTGGGGCTGATTTATCATCTTGGACACTTAAATGCTCTATACTGTATATGGCTACCTTCAGGTACATCAGTTCAAAGCAAGAGGAGTTAAAGTTACATTGAGCCTTTGTGCTACATACTGTATCTCATAGACCAAGTCATGTACTTAATGGAATGAAAGTTTATCTCACTACAGGAGATATCCCTGAGTAAAGCTGGCCATACAATGTGCAGTTATTCAGAAGGCTGAACAGAGATAATTGTGGGATCAGGTGGGTAGAAATAAGCACAGTCAACCAAAGTAGCATAAATCTGTGAAAATGATCTTCCAAACTGATGAAACATACCAATGATTTAAACTTTTGTTTATCACAAAACCATTGATTTACTGTAAAAATGTAAAATTTATTGCACAATATTATTCTGGTTGTCTGAAGATCTCAAATCTTTGTTGAATCTTCTAATAAAACATGATACTCAGTATGGCCAAATGGTATAACATTGTATTTTAACATAACTGTTGTTACAAGAGACTCAGTTGCAGGGGTACTCACAAGGTATGTAAACGTAGGAAGCCCAGTTTCCTCTTTCATGTTTGAAGCTACGTATCCTTCCTTCATGTTTTGTGCTATCATTCAATCCCTCTTTATCCTCTGTATTCGGGAACATAGTTAGTACACTCTTCGGAAGTGGGAGAGGAGACTGACTCCTGCAAAAAAATAAAGAGTTCTTTCGGTTTCATTTGATTCAAACCCAGACATTTTAGGAGATTATAGTTTCTTATGTATCCACTATGTTTACCAAGATGGGAACAAAATCAGCTAATATGCACTGCCATTACAACTTTGAAAACAGGATGCAGAAAGAGCAAACATACTTTCTCACAACACGTGATATACACAGTAACCAGGAAGTGTAGGAGTAGGTAACATGCACATGATGCCACTACTGTGGTCTTGCTATTCCTTGGCATGACGCACAGCTGATTAGATACAATATCGCATGGGTGACATTTTTTTTTTTTTACAAAGTTTAGGTAAAAGGAAGCTAAATTTACCATCCGCTCAACCTTATGAACCATCATTGATGTGTAAGCTGGATTGGTAGGGTCAGAGAGTATTCCCAACTCCCTTATGTAGCATTGATGTGAGCGATCTGGGCATGTGCACTCGGTTAGTTAAACTGAAACTTGGGAGGGGGCAGATTGATGTGAGGGACTGAAATCATTCACATAGATGCGGAAGTGAGCAGAGCAGCATTGTATTCATCCAACGATCCTGGGCTGAAACTCGTCAGATGAATACTGATCTAGCAGCAGTGCACTTTGTGGACCATTGCTAGATCGATCAACTAACTATGATTTGTCTCTATAGTTCCCCTTTAAGAAGCTTTAGTTCTTGTTTATAAAAAAAAAAATCCCTAGCGACTGTCAAACTGGTTTTGAAATTATGGGTTGCTGAACTACATCCTGGGTCTTATTCATGAAAGGCCAAATTGTTGCGTAAAAGTGTGAATTCACATTTATTCATCACTTTCCCATATTCGGGTATTCAGCATAGTCTGTGATGTAGGGAATTTGAGACTAATTTGACAGCTTATGAGAGTTAAGGATTTACAAAGCATTTTGCACCACTTTATGTGCTCGTGCTCAGGTAATTAGTCTTAGTATTTATTGGATTCTGTCGCAGTAGCAAATTCAACAAGGTGTATTGTGTAGCATTCACCAGACTGAAGTGGCAAAACAGGGGACTGATGGCAGGGTTCCTGCTGTGTGACTGACTATACCACATTACATAAGAGACCTTGCCTTCGCTATGGGAATACTCTTGTTTAGTGAATAAGGTGTAGAGAATCAAAGTGTAGCCTCCCGAAGGGATGATAATTCACTTCAACAGTTGAAGTCTCACTTTGATGAATAAATCCTTCTTTCTACCAACAACAGAGCCTGAAGTCAAAGCTCTACTAATTCAAAGACCAAGCATCACAAATTAAAAAAAAAAAAAATACTGTATTTGTTGGCGTATAAGACTACTTTTTAACCCCTGAAAATCATCTGAAATGTTGGGGGTCATCTTATACGCCGCGTATCACTTTTTTCTCTCCTTACCTAGCTCCTCCATTGCCCGGCTGTCTGTGCTGAGCGCTACAGCATTCCTCCCCCAGCATTGATGTAACTTCCTGTGAGCAACAGGAAGTTTACTCATTGCTGGGGAGAGGAAACGCTATAGCACTCAGCACAGACAGCTGGGCAACAGAGGAGCTAGGTAAGGAGAGAGAAAAGGAGGGGGGTCGAGCACTAAGATAGCGCCCCCCTCCGTCAGAGGGTAGGGCTTGTAGGGGCAGCACAGTGTGATGGTGCTCTGATAATCTTGGAGACAGGGAGGACTGGGCAGACAGGGAGAGCTGACCAATCCAAACAGGATTTACCTTGGAAGAGGGGTAGTCTTATATGGCGAGTATATCCCAAACTATATTTAACTGGAAAAGTTTGGGGGGGGGTCGTCTTATACGCCGGCAATTACGGTAAATGTGAAAATGAAATGACAGCAGCTGATGTGCAAATGGTAATAAACCAATTTTCTTACCACTACCCATGCCAGATACCTATCACTGTTTATGCACAAAGCACCCTAGGGCCTTGGCTACTGCCTACCCTGGGGCCCGCCCAAACAGGGTGGCCAATGATGAGTAAATATTTAAAAAATTGTCAGTAAAAAACTTTTCCAGGGGTTGGAAACCCTGACCCAAGCGAAATCCCTTGTATAAAAATAAAATCATATATATATCATATATTTAGGTAAGCAGATAGAGAATGTGGTGCCCTATAACCACTTCACTGCACCGACCGTATATTTCCATTCATATAAACCAATGTGGAACTACTACTACATGACACGGTTTATCAAACGAATTCAAGCAAATGCCGCACAGAACATCAGCGCCCCCTACTGACAGCTTTTTGAAAGCCCCTACAACGCATTTCAAATACCACAGACTAGTTACTGGTGATTCCCACGCACCTTCCGGACGGCCTTGACGATTCTCCCTCATCATCCTCCGAACTGCTGTACCCAACCAGAGCCACTTTAACAGCGATACCGAAATGCAGTACAGACAGATAGGTGCAGCCGCAGATCGGTCCGGTGGATTAAGAAACTGGAAGCTTAGAGTTCCGCCACTGTTTAACTCTCCGCTCAGTTCCTCAATGCAGAGTGGTGCGCGCTAAGCCTGCTGGGAAGGGTTACTCCTGTGGGTAACTTGGCTGCAGCGTCCT
Organism: Pipa parva; assembly: GCA_019650415.1. Lineage (NCBI taxonomy): Eukaryota > Metazoa > Chordata > Amphibia > Anura > Pipidae > Pipa > Pipa parva. The sequence goes on along the minus strand of WMED01024857.1, from coordinate 6,556 downwards.
TTTAACAAATCCCAAGTGACATATTTGCGCCGAGACCTTTGTCCCGTTCTACTAAATCATTGTCTTAGACTGGCTACTACACCCTTCAGTGGCTCATAGAAGAAGATCCCTCTTGAAAACTAATGTACATTAAATTACCAAACAACAATAGGTGTATTGTTAAACCAATACCCACAGGAGCAGCGCTGATATATATATTTGTACTGTGATACAATAAAGTAATATATACTCTTTTAAATAAGCAATATATTGTTATTTTTGTCCTTTTTTTGTAGAAACAATCCAATAAAAATCAATCCAAAAATAAATCCAAAGTGATCCAAATGATGGTGTTGCTGCTTCTTTATAATGGAATGTGTATTCTTCCAACCAAAAAACGTGCAAAATAATAAATACCTAAAAAAGCGCAAACAAAAACAAATGCACTACATAGTGCCTTATCAAATGTTGAATCATTAAAGGTATAGACCCAAAAGTACAATACTTAATTAGATGAAAGTGTGATATGTGATTAATAGTGGTATAGAAAAACAAAAATTCTTAAAACCACACTCTTGTGTGAATTGCACTCCAGTGCCAAATTGTGAAAAATGGTTGTGCCCTTACCAGATATTGATTAATAAATAGCTTTTAGAACATATTTCAATGGCAATCCAGTATCTTTGCAAGCACACCGATAACCACTTCTGGTTCCAGCTCTTCTGGACTGTGAGCTGACTAAGCTAGTCGACAACACTGCACAGAGAAGTTCTCATAGTGTAGATAAATCTTTAATAACAAAATGTTCAAAACAGCAAAACTACTCACAAGGTATACGTTAAATGAGCGCTTTGTATAAACGTCCTCTAAGGCAGTCTGTATATTTATATCCTTCTCTACGTGTTTCACCTCTTGTCACTGAGGCTTCATCAGGAGAAAAATGATCGTTCATCTCCTGATGTTCAGAATTTGATGCTGTTTGAGAATTTTGTCGAATTCTCACTTTAGTCAATAACCCCCTGAGTCTTTTTGCTGTGAATAGAACATTGTATTTATGTGTTGAAGTGACAGTACACAAAAAACATACTGGCTAGTAGGGGTGTGCGATATGTATTGTTCCCGATAATATCGCACACCGGGCTTTATTGATATTGCCAGACGGCAATATCGATAAAGTGCTCCAGTGCTCTAATGGCTCCGCACATCTGTGTCGTGCTGTTGGCACAGACTTCCGGGAGGTAACAGCAAGACAGCGGCTCACACATGCAGTGTACTTGTAAATTGTAGCAGACCCACATCAACCGGCTGTGTCCCCTAACCAACTTGTAGGAGACAAAGTTCATACTGCAGGACCACTTAGAGGCTGTGCTTTTTCCACTTCACACAATATCAGCGTTAACACTCAAGTTGCTTGGCAGCAATCACTGACTGGAACAGCACGACCAGGTGGCAGGTTTCATTTTTTCTAATGCAATCTCCACTATATCTCATTGCTATCCAATTTATTCTACCCTCCCCTTTTTTTTTTTTTTTTTGCTTGTTGTTTTTTTTTTTTTGTTTTGCTTTTGCTTGCTGAGGTTTTTTTTTTGTTGCTTTTTTTTAATAATTATGCAAAATATCGTTCATTATCATTATCGGCAAAATTGCTGATAATATCGAGATATCATTTTTTAGCAATATCGCCCACCCCTACTGGCTAGTCACCAGTATTTCACTAGAAAATAGTCCCCTAAATCACAAGTGATTTTTTTCATCTTTTTTCAATGTCAGACAATTCCTAGCTTATGTTGGCAATTTGATGTCAGACTTTCTATGATTTTTGACATTTCGCCTTACGCCAAACGTTGAAAGCCGGCTGAGGAGGAGGTAAGAGGGAAGAAGCCGCATACATGGGAAGGAGCCGCATACTGCCTATTTGTGTCCAGTGCGTTCTTTGCCATGTATGTGGCATTCTTCCCACGGCACACCTGACCAGGCGCCGCGGCACACTGGTTGAAAATCACGGCCTTAAATCACAATCTAGCAGGGATCTGATTGGAGTGTTTTTTGAGGATACATTATTGAGTACTCAGACTTGAGGGGTGCTTGTCATGGTGGTGTGCATTACTAATTATTTTCTAGCACTGAAATTAGTGCTTTCATTTTCATGGTGGAGGTCATTGCATTTCATAAATTTCATATATTGGCTTTTTTGTGTGAATATTTGTAATATATTGTTAACTTATTTTCTAAGATTTTGAAATTATAGTCACTTTATTGGATATACATATAAGGAGCAGAGTGCTTGGATGATTATGTCACTCCCACTGGGGATAATCATACACTAAATTTCAAACTGAAGTGCTACAAGTTATCTTGTGATAATTTTATGCAAGGTGGAATTAAAAATATGTAAAAAATAATTATTTCCTATAAGTATTCCCCTTGATTCCTGCTGCCTACCTACCCAACTGAGAGTGATTTGCCCTCCCATATGAGCCGCCTATAAGCACATGCCTCCTTATGTCTATATCAGGGATGGGCAATTCATTTTCCCATGGGGCCACATGAGAAATAGATAGGAATAGCTTTGGAGGGCCAGACTGCTCCCACTGCGCCCCTTCCCCCCCCACTGTTGCCTACTCCTTCCTACTCCCTACCCTCTGAAGGAGGGGGGTGCTATCTTGGTGCTTGCCCCCCTACTTCTCCCTGTCCCTACCTCTTTCCTGTCTTGGCCCGTCTGATGTGGTGCTTAGCCTTAACGCTACAGATTTCCTCTCTCACAGGAAGTTGAAGACTTTCAACTTACTGTGAAAGGAATTCTGTAGCGCTAAAGAGCCGGGAAAGTGAAGAGGTAGGGAGAGGGAGGAGAGGGGTGAGCACGGATGCCTACCCCATGGCCACCCGACGTTGGCAGAAACGTGGGGCCAAAGACGTCCACAGGCCGTAGTTTGCCCACCCCTGGTCTATAAAGAGATCTGGCAATGGTCATTTTCTAACAGAGCTAAAAGAAAATGCCTTTAGCCACTCAATCATATATCTGATAAAGGGAGGCCAAGCCAACCTGCAATGCTGTGTTTATTTGTTCTGCAATTTTTTTCTGTAATAAAAATGTACCGGTAGCTGTAACCCATAAAATATATGGTTGAGCAGCTAAAGGCGTTTTTCACAATTCCGTGGAAATTGGGTTTGGCTGGAGCACACCTGAGTCTGCTCCCATGGATGTATGATTCCGAATGTGCTGTATTTTTTTCTTACAAAAATCAATCCAACCTCTTCCCTCTCTGGACTGAACAAGTTTCTGACTGGTCTCTCAGAATTCAAAAGCCTTTTATTTAATTCCCTGACTAAAAGAATAACACCACTTTTATCTATAATTGTATTCAGAAAATCCCACACATACTAATATTCTGCATGCTGAGCAGTTTTAATGTAAATAATTGTTTATTATAATGTTTGGTGTTTAAATATGATATTTAACTTTAAAATTAGTCTTTCTGGGCACTTAAAGGAGAAGTAAAGGGTCATTTGGTTAAGGGGAAATATTTACAGGTTGGGGTTTCACTTTCCAGTGCTGCCTCCTGCTATCACCATCAAGCCAATCTCCTGGAGTGCAAAGCACTGTGACCCTCTTCACTTTCCGCTTCCTCTTCAAACTCACTGAGGCGAGCATGCTCATTAGCAGTTTCATATTAAAATTCTGAGCATGGAAGTCAAGAGGATCACAGAGCTTCATGCAGCAGAAGAGATCGTTTGAGAGTGACAGCAGGAGGCAGCGCTGGAGAGTATCTCCCCCTTGGCCTTGACCAAACACACCTTTACTTCTCCCTTAATAAAATGTATTATCTAAATCTACAGAGAAAAAAATTCAATGGTAATTGAAATGGTAATTGTTTTTTTCATGTTTTACTGGTCCTTTAATATGGCTATTGCTTGATGTCATCATAAAAAAGGTCAGATAGTTCCCACAGCCTCTGCAACCATTCTATTACTGTAGCCCCCTGAGCCTTTATAGTTAATTAGTACAATGCTTGTCACAATAAAAAGTCAATAAGTTAATGGCTAGATCACAATAAAACAACTTTATCTATATTCTGATATCCATAATAAATTCAGTTTTTTTTTTGGACCTAAGTGTTTGAGGCAATGCGTTTTTTTAGCTGGATAAGTGAATTGGACCACTGTAGATACACGAACTGCAACCCACTTGCCCTGCAATTGTCATTAAGGTTATATCTGGTAGTGAGAGAAGTTACTTTGCTGGTACCCAACCTACCACCTCCCTGTGACTTAGTGTTAGCAGTCTATATTAGTGTCCTCCCGGAACTATGTTCTCCCAGTCCAGCGGGTGCATTAGGACTGCTGCGCCTCCTCCTCTCCATCTTTTGCTTGTGCAGCCATCATCCTGACAGACATATCAATGCAGTTTCGCACTCCTTGCAGCTAGGCCACAGCGTTGTACCCTTATGTGTGCATTATTCCGGTGTCCCCAGTCCCCCGGGGCCTCTCCTTCCCGGTTCTCCCCCATGGTGTCCGGCAGGGGGCAGATCCCCGGTTCATGCTCCTCCTCCTACCGTCACTCTGATCCCGGAGCCGACGGCGACCGGATCTGCCCCTCTCCTCTGTCAGATCTCCACTCCCTGACGGTCCCCAACTCTTAAACAGGTAACCGGCAGCAGCAAGGGGACACGGGGGCGGGAGGCGGCACATAATAGTGCGCGGGCGCTCACAGTGAACAGGAAAGTCCCCTGCTCCAGGCCTGGCCTAGAGATGCCCCTTGTTACAGCTCTGGATACAGCAGGACCATTACCTCACTTCATTAACTGGCATGTTAAATTGTCTACCCTCAAATAATAAATATAGCAGGCTCTCTCCTCTCTCTCTCTATAGCTATGCCATTGTGGCAAGCTCTCCCAGAGAAAGATACATGCATTGTGCACAATTAGATGCCTTTATTCTTACATCCTCGTATTTGTTTCTAATTTAAACAACATTTTTTTTGCAATTAAAAAAAAAAAAATCCATTACATGTACCAATTCAGAAGTCAGCTTCACAGGAAAGTGTTAAACAATAATCACCAAAAGCAGGTCTCATGCAACACACTGTATTGAGTCAGTGAAACAGATTGTAGAACTCTATTTTTCAGCTCTTTCATTATTACAAGTTCCTTTTTAAGATCACAATGTTGGCTGTATTTGCCTGAATGCATTATTTTAACATGGAGTTAGTGAGAGAGGTGAGAATCTGTGGAGTGATCAGCTTGCAATCCTTGAGCACAATGGACCTGAAGTACTGTAGCAGCAGTAGTAGTCACTGCAGTAGTAGTAGCATGCTGTTTATATGTGTGTTTATATGTTAGATGTGATTCCAGATGGAGTTGTCCTGGTAACCTTGGAATCCAGCCACATGAATGGGGAATGCTGCATGGTGAGTAAGAAAAAACATCAGTTGGCAGACCTTATAACCTATAAATTCTTCTAAACATAAGTAGACATGGGAATCTCATATTTCATTATAAATCAGTAAATCAAACAACATGTCATTGACAAATATGGTTGAAAAACATCAGACTTAAAGGGGGTTATTCACTAAGGTGCAAATTCGACTGTCGAATTCGCAAACAGCGGATTCCCATAGCAAATCCGCGACAATTTCCGAATTGTAAAGCCGCAACAATTTTTAAAAGTTAAGATTGTGACAATTTTCCCATAATAAAGTAGCGACTGCGACAATATTTTCATTATAAAGACGCAACTGTAACAGTAGCAGCCTATTGCGACTGTCTTTATCTGGCGAATTCGCACCTATACACAACAATTCGGACTTTAGTGAATTACCCCCTTAATGTCCATCAAAACAGCCTTTAGTATACAGTAACTGCCACTCCACTATACTGCTAGTTTGCTGAATTGTTCTTGTCAAAGCTCCTTCAGTTGTCTTTGGTTTGAAGGTTTCTAATTGCTGCTTTCAGATGTCTCTGCAGGGGAGTAGGATTTAGATCTGGACTGATCGCTGACCAACATTTTGTTTTGAACCATTTCTGGGAGTGTGCTTGGCATCACTGTGCTGCTGGAACACCTGTACTCTTTGATGGATACCCTGATTTCTGGCACTGAGCATTGCACTCCAAAATTGCCATATAAACTCAGTGCCAAAAGCAGTATTAAAATCCCAAAACATCATTGAACCACCTCCGCACTTAAGGGGTAATTCACGATAATGTGAAGTGAGGTGTGGAATCTTCGCCTCACTTCGCACTGACTGATATGCGCTCATTGATGTCCTGCACGCGGACATCAGCGAGCGCTTTAAAGGGATTCCAGTCTCAGCGAGGCAACTCTTTTGCTCTCACCGAGACTGGAATTACCCCCTTAGAGTTGATGTTCTGAGATGAACTGCTCTAATTTTTCCTCAGGGCAGGTTTTGGCAACCTGCAGTCAAACCTGTACCAGTGGGGTCCTTCTGTCTGAAGGTCTGCTTGAGTCTGTCGATACAGGTTTCTTGTCCACCCTATAAAGCAATAATGTTCTACAGTCTCAGATCACATTTTCAGTTTTATTCTGTTCAAGAAGGGTTAAAAAGATAGTGGTTTTAAAG
>WMED01024856.1:0-11142 GCA_019650415.1 Pipa parva | reverse complement strand
GCACATTGCCCCGCAGAGCCTCACAGTGCCCCGCAGAGCCTCACAGTGCCCCGCAGAGCCTCACAGTGCCCCGCAGAGCCACACAGTGCCCCGCACTTTGATCTGCAGAGCCGCATATTGATCCGCAGACCCACGTATTTCCCCACAAATATGCTAATTTCCCCAGCAGATGCAAGTCACCCAGCAGAGCTGCATATTGCCCCACAAAGCCGCTGATTGACCTGCAGGGCCATGTATTGTTTTCAATCTGTTGTTTTCTTGTGGAAAACCTGATGCGGCCCAGCCTCACCCAGACTCTACCTCCAGCGGCCCCCGGGTAAATTGAGTTTGAGACCCCTGGTTTAGATAATGTTTGTAATGTACCATTGGGGTTTGTAAAGCCAGTCCTCAGTCTGAACCATGAATGACTTTCTCACCTACAGTATATTAGCAAACTCTTGCAAGGAGCATTGAATGTGTGTCCATTTGCTACTTCCCTATATTTATCATACTCTGCAATGTAGTAAATTTGCACCCAATACAGACACATTTGATGGAGCACATGTAATTTGACAGTTTATGAGAAGAGTTGAGGGGGTTATTCTCTAAAGTCTGAATTCGACTGTCGAATTCTCAAACAGCGGATTTCCATAGCAAATCCGCGACTGTGACAATTCTCTCATTGTAAAGTCGTGACTGTGACAATTTTCAGGTTGCTACTGCAACAATATTTCCATAGTAAAGTCACAACTGCGACAATATTCTCGTTATAAAGACACAACTGCGACAATAGCAGTCTATTGCGACTGTCTTTAGCTGGTGAATTCACACCTTTACACGACAATTCGGACTTTAAATAATAACCCCCTTGGTGTCTAGCACCTTTGGCAAGGTGTACTACTCCAGATTCACTAGTGTAGATGTTTGATGGCAGGATTCCAATGTGGCATAATGCGACTATTCATTCAAAAATGACAACAAAGACTAAAACCAAGCAACATGAATTAGGGATATCGTGACATAGAAAGGGATGTAATATCCTCTTAATACAGTAGGTGTGACATTGTGAGGTTTACCTATGACACACTCATGACTTTACTGCAGTTTGCTTGTATGGTGGTATTTGCATCACTACACATCCTACTACTGTTCAACTGACTATGTCATGATATGCAACAAACCATGCTGGATGCTGTTTACTTGTTCGCTAATGGAATATGCTGCTTAGTGAATAAGGAGTAGCTCATTTGCGACCATTGGAGCATAGTGGCAAGACGCATTGAAAATTGATTTTGACTGCACTTTGATGAATTGGCCTCTCCATTGTTTAGTTGAACCCTAGTGATCACACAACCGATCATTCAAACCCTCGTGTTTTTCTGATCTATTTTTTTAGTACCATTACCAAAAAGTGCAGTAAAGCCTGTGTGATCCTTTTTTATTATATCCTGCAGTGTGTAATAGACACATCTATTTATCGAGCATTTTTGGGATTTTTAAAGATCGAAAATAACTTTGTGATATAAAAAAATGCATAAAAAAGTTATTTCTTACATGGCAAAAAGAGTATTTTTAAATTGGCAATACTGACATAATCAAATAAAGACTGTTCTTCCAGCAATAGGCCTTTAAAAAAACCTTTTTGACTTTGATAAATATCCCCCGTAGTAGTCTAATCTATAAAATTACCATTACAGATAGTTTCTATCACATGGGAACCCTAACACTTACACATCACTATAAAAAAAGGAGCTGTGATGTTGCATGTAAATCTATGTAAACAACTTATTACTTCACTGTGGATATGTTGCATAATGAAAGGCTAAATTTATCTAATGACATTATGTGTGGGTGGATGTAGTAAAACTGGATATGCATGTTTTGTTATTGCATCTGACATAATTGGTTTGGATTTTCTGCGCAGTAGTTGGAAGCTTGTAGTATTGTGTAGAATCATTCTTCTGATTACCTCTATTATATTCAGTAGCAGTAAAGGAAGCAAAGAGTCTTCTAACAGTGGTTGTTCTACCGGATTTAAAGCCATAGGTTACGGATTTAAAATAGATGAATGTTAAATTTAGCATTGGATTGTAATCAACCAACAGCAGATGGTTTTAACCAACGGTTTCCACATTCTCAACCATTAAATTGAAATTAAACTTGATGGAGAAGCTAAGCTATACACTTAAATTGGCCTAGGACTGTTACTCGTTACTGGTAAACTCGATCGATTTACCATTGCGCGATGGTAAATCGAGCGTGTGGTAAATACCGCGTTTAATACATTTCGCCCATAGGGTGAGGCCTACAGTAATCATCTGGGAATTTGTCATACTTGCAAAGGCTACTTTGTGTACAACTTCTTTCTTTATCAATGCTGAGGGATGCATACATTTCTACAATCCCCTTCTGCGCATGTCTGCTTTGTTTTTTACTAGAGCTTAGCTTTATGCAAAATATTACACAATCCTGACCTACTTATTTAGATCGATTGCATGTCAGTCACTGTGATTATTAACAAAAACTTCTTCCTCCTCACTGCCTTCTTCCTCCTCACTGCCTTCTTCCACAGGGAGAGAATGCCCTACTTTTGGCCAAGCAGGTTTCTCCAACGATGTATGGGCAATATTAGCATTTTAGTTTCAGTAAACATTTAACGAATGGAAGACTCTAAATTATAATAAACTGGTGCATGCTGGTACAACATACAAATGAATCAGTGCTCCAGAAGAAACCAGAGTAATGTGGTGCATATAAATATATACAGTATATGTATATAATGGACACTAAGGGGGTAATTCATGATAGTGTGAAGTGAGGTGCGGAGTCCTCGCCTCACTTCGCACTCACTGATCTGCGCTCGCTGATGTCCTGCATGCGGACGTCAGTGAGCGCATTAAAGGGATTCCAGTCTCGGCGAGAGCAAAAGAGTTGCCTCGCCGAGACTGGAATCCCTTTAATGCGCTCGCTGATGTCTGCGTGCAGGACATCAGCGAACGCAGATCAGTCTGTGCGAAGTAAGCCAAAGGCTTTGGAGCTCACTTCGCACAATCGTGAATTCCCCCCTAAACAACATAACTGGGGCTTAGTGAATAGTATGTGATACTGAGATAAATTTATAATTTGCTTTCAGCCGCGCTGTGTTGTTGCAGTCTGCAGTTAATGACTGGACTTTATGTTGCAAAAAAAAACTGCCATTTGAAGTCCTGTTTTAATTTATAATTTGTTTTTTGCTTGTTTTCCTCTTTGATGGTTTGCAATCATTTTTATCTGTCAACAAAACAAACCCCCTGTTATGTTTTGTATGGAACCTTATATAATGCATATTTCTGAAGAGAGCCAGACTGGCTAGTACTGCAGTATGAATGACTGCCATGCCAGTCCTAATGGCAGCTATCTTTGGCTCCCTTTTTGTGTGAAGTATCCTTAAAACAGGATTCAGTCCTTTAAAGTGGCAATCCTGAGCATGTCTATTGGTCAGTTAGTTACCAGGTAGAAAAATCCAGGTTCTGGGTAATAAACTCAGTTTAGATTACCTTTTTTTTTCAACCTTATTTTTTGGTCAGTTTAGGGGGAAAATTTCATATCATTAGAAAAATTAGTAAAATTCGGATGTCCAAAGAACAGGATAAAGTCACAGTACGACAGCGGAAAACCAAAAATTTGTGTAAAAAAAAAACAATTAATAAGGTAGAAAATTCTTAATAAATATGTGAAATGTGAAATGACAGGAGAGAGGATTACATCATATATTTGCTTCTATATGTTAAAAGTCATTGAAAGGGATTTCAGGTGAGTTAGCCAAGTGTGTACATGCACATGATATTATACATCATACTCATTAAATTGTAATTAAATCTCCTGCATGCCACATTCCAAATATATGCATGAGTCATTGAAAAAACGAATGATTAAAATCACTATTATGGAAAGAATGTATTGCAGCTTCTCCCTAACCAGAGGCTACTAGATGATGTGTAATGTAAGCGTCCCAGCTGTCCTGAACATCTGGGTACAATACTGCACACTCAGGTACATATGGAATGCTGTATGATTCTAAAAATGTCCCATGACTTCTTATATCACAGCGCTAGATTTAGCAAATTCTGCTTTTTGAGTTATAATGAAGAGAGCAATAATTACCTAATAATAATAACGACATAACTTGGTATTTTAATATGATGGTTTGTCACATTATGTGTACCATGTATTTACACCACACTTTGGGGGATATTAAGTAAAGTTGCAAGGTATTTTGACTAGTTAAGGCTGGAGAATCTGCCTATTTTTGTTGATATTGCCATATTTGCCAAATTACTAAAATCACTTTATTATGCATAAATATATCTACGTATGTATACATGGTCCAATGTGGGACATCTGTCATTAAATGGACAGTAGCAACAAAAAATATTACCTGCCTACACTATTATAATACAAAATTATATGTTCCTGATTCAAATATTTACTAAAGTTAAATGTCTTTTTTTCTCTCCTATTAACAAAACTGTGCAAAGACAATTTTATTGCTCAAAAGTGTTTGTTTGCCTTGGGCTGACATAAACCATTATTCCCTATGGAGTCGGTTAGCACTGTCACTTAGCCACAGTCCAAAAAACATTTCCTATAGAAAGACGACAATGATATTGATCTGTAATGGAAGGTGAACCTAACAGAAAAACACTGCAAAGTGATCAACTGATCCATATTTATTATTCTTATTTATTAGAGATATTTTCAATACACTATACAGTTAGGGAAATTGAAAAATACAGTGAAATGAAAACTGACAGCAAAACTAATCGAAATGACCTCAGTAAATTGCTACTGTATTTTTCATTTGTGACAGTTCACCAAAGCCTACTTGCATGAATTTGCCATTGCCAAATGCGAGCTTAAGGCAGTTTCTGTAACTATTCTGGTGACATTCCATTCATAACGCTTAAAAATTGAGCTGGAAATTGAGCTGCCATTGAAAAGAATTTAAAAAACAATTGTTGACATTTAGGTTTCCATCCTTAAATGGCAATACTAATTGACAAAACAGAACAAAATTGTGACATTGTTCTTTCTTTAATATTTGGATATTGCCAGTATGTAGAAGTAAATATAGATAGTTTAGTGACATTGTTTCCTAAAGGATCCATATGGAGATGACATCGCTTCACTACAATATGCCTATTTATGATGAATTAGCTACAAAATGCCATTGCTACTGTTCGGCTAACTACATGACAAATTGAAACCATTCGCTCTATCTCTGCAACAGAACTCTGTTTAGTGAATATGCACAGTTGACTTCTTTACAATACTAGCAAATGGCAATATAGTGTGCTGAATACACTTTGGGCCGTATTAACTAAAGGATGAATTCGCCTGTTGAATTCCCCTCGCTACAATTTGAGTCGCATCTCTAAAATAGTCACAAATTCACTTCTTATTGATAAAGCTGCAGAGAGATTTCTCAAATAGGTGGACTGCTACAGATGCAGTCGCATGTGTAGTGTGGTGAAGTCAGTCGAAGAGAAGTAGGATGTGAAGTCATGCGGAGTGATGCAAATTCCTCCCATAAAGTGCAGTGACGTCATCCTAATTATATCCCAGAAACTGTGTATAAGTGAATAAAACATTTGTTTCTATCTCACCTTTTCCTATTTCATGTTGTTAAGTAGTAGACTAATTTAGTCACAGTCGCCATAGTAATTCTTCAATGAATAGTCGCCTTTGCCATCAACCTCCTAATTCACCACTCTATGTGGCAAAGTTAAACAGGTGAATTCAGAGCACTATGCCTTGTTGAATTCATGACTACTACAGACTCTGTCACCTAGTCAGTGGTAGTACCTGTGCATGCAAAGTGAACTGAAGTACTCAGTAAGATCGTAACTATTGTAGTTACCCAAATTAGATGCATATATGCCACTTACCAGAGTTTTCTCAATAAGCAAACATGGGGAAGTGCCGATCAAATGCGAATTCAAAGCTATAGGTGACATTTCATCCTGTAATCAATAAGGCCCTTTGGTGGGGTTTATAGTAGGGCTCCAGTTTTGCATAAGATGATTATTCAGTCACAAGTGACAATGGCAACTGTGACTAAGTGCCAACATGACATAGGGACAAGGTGACAGAAATAGTTAGAATATTTGCAGAATACAATTATTGGGATATGATGGAACTGGCGTCACTGTGCTTCATTTGTCGAATTCGCCTCACTCCGCATGACTTCTCATCCTAGTTTACCTAGTTTGCATGTATTTGGGCGATGTGACTCGAACTTTAGAGAGGTGAATTCACCCTTTTATCAATGAGGTCCTTCATGAGGTCAACTGACTGTTTGATAAATATGACCTGAAGACATGATGTTGTTAGTCTCAGCACCTCATTAAATAACTTGACATAATAAAACATTTAAAGGAATTTATGTAATGCATCAAACACCATCATACCTGTCCTGTCAGAAATACCTAAATCCTACATGTCCTGTTCATCACGTTATTAGTCATATAAAAAAAAGAGGGTATGCTTGGTGTTTCTGTGCAATTTAGTAACAATGTTTACATTTTTAAAGTAGCATTACATATTTCAGGTATGGTGACCCTTTATCAGATGTACATATAACAATGTTACAGAGATACAGTGGGGGAAAAAGTATTTAGTCAGTCACCAATAGTGCAAGTTCCACCACTTAAAATTCTGAACAAATAAGTATAGCGCCCCTGTGGTACAATATGTAAAATAAAAACTCTCTAGATTAATAATAGCAACGTAAAAACACAGTTGAGTGATCTGAAGTGAAATGATAATAAATATATAATAAATATAAATGAATATAAAAAAGTCACAGTTTAAATGGTTGTTGTCTTTTAGTATAAGTTAAAAGGTACCAGCTGGCATCCATCCAAATACAATTACAAATCTAAACTTGTGGAAAAATCTATAAGAAAATATTGGGAAATTTTNCTGACACACTGTGTATCCAGTTAATAAACCATGCTGAACGAGCTGGTGCTTAGTGATACATTTAAAAAAGTGCCTATGACACTGGGTGTTTACGTGAAAGATATGATGGTAGTGACGTCAATATGACCCACTACTTAACTTGTGTAGTCCAAAGTGCTGTGGTAAGTAACAAACAATAAACCCCCTTTTGGGTGTGTACTCACCAGAAAGTAGTTTTGGGAACGGCTCTTGTGGCAGTCTCAAAGGAGGGACCCCTCCTGCTCTTGTGCGGACGGTGCCTTGCACTGGTTAGTAAGTGAAATTTTCAACAACAAATGAGATAAAAAAGTAATTTTATTAGACAACTACACCAATGAATAGCAATGTAGTGTCAAAATAAAAACATAGGCAACTGCACCAAATTTAGTAATGCAGCGCTTGATGATGAAACTTTTAAGCCACTGCACCAATAAATGGTAATGTGGTTTCAAAGTAGAGGCATCTGCACCAAGTAGCTATGCAGTGCCTGTTAAGAATACACTATGTGTATGATGGGAAAAAACCACTCCTAGATCGATACACTATGTGTATGAATGGTCCCAACTGTCCAATGCTGTGTAGTCCAATCTACCACAAATAAAATGGTCAAATGTTAAAACAGGAATGGCGAACTGGTTGAAACACTTTCCAAACCTAACATTATCACAGATAACGCAAGCTACTGTATACTCAGTCAAAGCCCTTACATCAAGTATGTATCATGACCTAACATTTAAGACTCTCCACTGGACATATCTGACACCACAAAAAAAATATCAGATGGGACTACTGCCAACCTCATACATCCAGAAAGGCTGCTCAGTCCCCCTCAGTCAAAAGAGTGGAAGGAAATCGGGTGCTCATGGAGAAAAACAGGACTGTGTTCCAAGCAATAGAAAAGATCTCCAGCACTCCGAGGTAAGTAAAAGCAAAGTCTTTATTAGAAATACATTTAAAATAAAGGAAAAATAAAAGCGAGGGTGGCACCTATGCATTTCGTGCTTATAGCACTTAATCATGGTTTTATCATGATAGACTTCCATCAAGCTCTCATGAGATGGTATGCAAACACAAATGGCAAAAAGACCCTTGATAGTGTAGTATTCAATGTAACAAGCAATATTTATTAAAAAGCAAATACTCACAAAAGGAAGAAGATATGCGTATAAAAACGATTATGCACAGGCAATACAGACTCTCAATGCGTTTCTCAGGCACAGTCACAGCCATTAACGCTGCAGCATTCATAGCACATTTTCTCCTGATGAAGCCGGTGCAGAGCCGGTGAAACGCGTTGAGTCTGTATTGCCTGTTTATAGTCGTTTTTATGCACATATTTTCTTTCTTTTCTGAGTATTTGCTTTTTAATAAATATTGCTTACATTGAATACTACACAATCAAGGGCCTTTTTTCCATTTGTGTTTACATACCATCTCATGAGAGCTGGTCGAACGACTCTCTCACAGGGGTCACCGGACATGCTACTTCACTACCTAACTGTGGTAGTGAGCGCAGGTCTCTTTATATAGTGGTGACGTTGCGACCAAACATCGTCACATGACAAGTGATGAAATGACGTTTTGACTGAATGTCACCATGTGACACACGACAGTGTGATGTCGTCAAGCGCACCGCGGCACGATGATGTCATCACGGTGGTTGTGGATCCAGGTAGGTTGAGAACCCCTGCTTTAAATGATCATTGCTGAACAAACAAGAAAACAGAAGCAGAGAGAAAAGCTGGTGTATACACTCACACCCAAATTGTAAATTAAAAAATAATCATCTTTATTGAGTCTATTTAAAATGGCTGAAAAATAAAGCCAATACAAACACAATATCCAAAGTTAAAAATGCCAAGCTGAGATCACTTATCCACATGGAAACAGGGCAAGTACAACACAACATTAAATGGGGGTAGGGAAAATGCCCAAAATGCTTGGTCATGTGGAAAGGGTTAATTCCACTATAGATCCCAGAGTGGCAAAGCCAGTATTGGAAGAGGTCTTAAACAAGCAACAAAATATAGTCAAAGAGTAAATGTAACACTTCTGAATATGAAACCAACATATGTTTAGCCTTCAAAATGACAAGATGCTTTTTCAAAGTAAATAATGAAGTTGCTTGGTATGAGGGAAAAACATTATAATAATCTAATAGAGTTTATTGCCTAAAATGAATAATGCTAAGGAAGCATAGCATGTGATCACTCTAGCAGTAAATGTGTCCCCAAAATAAAAAAAAAAGGGAGGGGGTTTAAACTGGTTCAGACAAAACAAAATTAGGTTACTGCTTAGTAGTAGTTTCTAGAAACGGATATGTATCACATATAACCTGCAAGGGGTGGAAGTTAATAACTGTAAAATTTAGGTAGAAAGGCGGGCAGAGCTAGATATCGTTTTACTTATCTTAAGTTTCCCTTTAATTAAAGGCATTAGTGCTTGAAGGCAGGCAGAGCTAGATATCATGTTAGGCCAGGTTTACACTGGTGTATTTTAACACTGCACATATACAGTTCAGTCGAAGAAAAAACTAATGCACTTCATGAATCCCTATGGCACTTTCCTTGCTCCAGCTACACCAGCACTGAACATACGCTGGACCCAAAGTGTCACGTTAGTCCTAAGCGTATGGACGCCATGCAAAGAATGTGTGCACATAGGAGTAGCCGCGAACGCCGAGAGAGCGTTCACACTGCATCGGGTAAGTAAAATAGAAAAGTGCTGTAGTAACATCTTTCTCTTCCCCATGTTCCACCATCATTTCAGAATTACACACATTTAACCTCTCCTTAAGAATTTGGGACCTTCCTTCCTCACAATTCTATGACTAAAATTTATCCTTACACTTTTTGGTTTATTTAGGTTATAATTCTCCTTTAATTCCCTGTCTTTGAGTCTATTTCTCTCATTAAGCCATTGTGAGCTTGCTACACTGCTCAGCTCTCATCAAGCTTTCAATTTATTCTTAGTAGTGCTATCCTGATTGACAGGGCAAAGGAGCGGTTAACGATATTGCCTTACCATTGGCTGCTTTACTGGAAGCCTGTTTATATAAATGGAGGAGGCAGAGCGGCCGCCATCTCACTCTACCTCCGGTTAGTTTAGGAATCAGTAGCGCAAATTGCCCCCTCGAAGTGGGCTGGAATAGGGTCACAGATGAAGGAGTTAGGTAATTCTCACTGCCCCCTCGAAGTGGGCTTTTGTCAGGCAGGGTAACTGGAGGATTTGCTGCTATAGTAAGCGTTAGCTAATCTACAGTCTGCCTTGTTGCAGACTTAGCACAGCTCAGGGATTTGAACATTGTGCATTAGTGTGCTAGCTTAATTATAGTCTGCCTTGTTGCAGACTTGGCACAGCTCAGGGATTTGAACAATGTGCATTAGTGTGCTATCTTAATTACAGTCCACCTTGTTGCAGACTTAGCACAGCTCAGGGGTTTGATCATTTTGCATTAGTGTGCCAGCTTAATTACAGCCGCCTTGTTGTAGACTTAGCACAGCTCAGGGATTTAAACATTGTGCCTTAGTGTGCTACCTTAATTACAGTCCACCCTATTATGACTGAGATGTGCTCGCTGATGTCCTGCACGCGGGCACCAGCGAGCGCATTAAAGGGATTCCAGTCTCAGCGAGAGCATAAGAGTTGCCTTGCCGAGACTGGAATCCCTTTAATGTGCTCACTGATGTCCGCATGCAGGACATCAGCAAGCGCATCTCAGTCATTCCGAAGTGAGGCAAACACTCCACACCTCACTTCAGAGGATGGTGAATTAGGCCCTAATATGTTACATATCCTAAAGGAAAAAAAGAGTTATTCTCATCCTCTTACACCATGTAACAATATGACGGTGATTCCTCTGCAGAGAATGTGTGGAATGTAATTTTGTTCCAATGTATATTTGCCTGCTGTATGATGCAAAGCGTGGTTGGTATGCAGCATCAGGAATTAACCAGAGAGACTTCCTAGAGGGTAGAAGGGGTTTGTGGGTCTGTTCAGAAGGAAAAGGCTAGTTGAGGACCAGGAAAGGCTGAGGAACAACAGATCATGCAAAAACAATAATCTGGAAAGTTAACATTTCCTAGATGTGATTGGAAGAAGGGCTGTAGGAATAATAAGAAATAATTTAACATAGTAACATAGTTTATAAGGCTGAAAAAAGACACAAGTCCATCCAGTTCA
>WMED01024853.1:0-11142 GCA_019650415.1 Pipa parva | reverse complement strand
CAATAAACATTTGAATGAAATACATATACACCAAGGGTGGGAGGGAGGGATGCTGCTTACTCAGTTCCAGTGCAAATTGACCATGAGGTCTCCAGGCACCTCCCACTTACTTTTTTCCCCACACATCCTTCTTCCTGTAACTCTCACCTACTCCTTCCTTGTAGTTCCTAGCCCAGTCAATAGCCCCTTACACTATAGCAGGGGACCTGCATGCTCCAGGGGCTGCTTTTCTTTACAGTGTTGAAATTTGACTCACCATTAAGGAATTAGAGTTCCTGCATTGAATTTTTACCTAATGGTGTAATGTATCCATTATGCTGTTCAAGGTGGGAAATGGCAGCTATCCTTTTTTTAAATTTAGAAGAATAGTCCAGCTTCCAACAGTCATTTGCATGCCTATTTGTTACCGTTAAATAAATTATTTTGGAATACATTTTATTTATATGTATGTATATTTTTATTTGTATAGCACCACTAGGTTACGCAGCGCTGTACAATCCAACACTATAAATATAATACAGACATGGGAAAGTGCTTAACAAAGAACAAGTAAGGTGTTCTCCTTTTGACACTTAAGGCACTTCACTTTGTTTTCCCCCCCCCACATTTTCTTTTTCGTATGCCCGTACTTTCCTCATCGTAAACTGCGATCCTCCCAAAGCAACCAGCTTTCCGTGGCACACACCAATACAGCCCTTTCTCAAATTAAAACCTTTTCTCTCTCAGCCCCTCAGTTCTAGAATTCTATACCCCTTTATCTTTACCAGGAACAATCCCTCTGCATTTTGAAACCAAATTGAAATCCTACCTTTTAGAGCACTAGCACTGATATTTATCACTGATTTTTATGTATATATTTTATTTAATGCTTAGTCATTTATGCTTAATATTTGTATTTATTTATTTATGGACTTGTGTTTCTATACATTGTCACAGCTCTTATTACCCATCTATCTGTGTATGTATGTCCAATTTAGGGGGTTATTCACTACAGTCTGAATTGTTGCTTATAGGTGCGAATTAGTCAGATAAAGACAGTCTCAACAGGCTGCTACTGTCACAGTCGTGTCTTTATAATGAGAATATTGTGGCTTCATATTGTATTGTTTAATGCATTTTTTCCATGTCTGTATTTTATTTGTATTGCTGAACTATACAGCGCTGCGTATGTTTGTGGCACTTTATAAATAAAATTATACATATATACAGACATGCATACAAATTACAAGCATATAATCAAGAATATACATCACTCTAAGTGCCAGGCCATGATTGGAACAAGAAGATGGAGGTCTCTGGCCCATAGAGTTTATAATCTAAATAGGAGGAAGACATACATAAACTGATAGGAGGCTAACAAGTGTACCATAAAGTGTTCCTTATAGCATATAAGAAAGAATACCAAACAATAAATAGCTGCTTAAGGATAAAATCTGGACATGAAAACCAGTGTTGGTGTTCCAAGAGTTAAGATTTTAGTTTAGTTTTGAAAATATTGATTGATTGCTCTTGGTGGAGGCAGAGGGGTATAGAAATCTAGAAATAAGGGACTACAAGAGAGAAGGATTTAAGATGATAATGGCCAGTCTTAGTGAGTTGTTATAAAGAAAATTGCCTTGTAAAGTATGGAGTTGACTGTTAGGTGTATTGGGGCACACGGAAGATATTTAGCAATGGGCAAGAGAGTGACATGCTTTGATTGTCAAGTAGGACACTGTACATTATACATTTTTAACTGGGAGCTTAGGAGCCGACAGGAGTTAATAGGGAGACTGTCTCTTCTGGGTAGAGAGGGAAAAGAATTCTAGCAGCAGAATTTAGAATAGACTAGAGTGGGGAAAGATAGGAAGCTGGAAGGCTAGTTATAAAGGCATTGCAATAGTCCAAGCGGGATAAGATGAGGGCATGCATGAGTGTGTTAGCAGTGGCTTGAGAGAGAAAGGGAAGGATGGTGTCAATGTTATGAAGGAAAAATCAACAGTTTTTAGAAGTGGTAGCAATGTGCTCAGAAAAGGAATGAGCAGAGTCAAAACTTACCCCAAGACAATGTGCAGAGGTAGCAGGGTTAATTACATCATCAACTGAATTGGAAAAGGAGGGAGTAGGACCAGGTTTAGGTGAAAAATAGCCAGTTCTGTTTTAGCAGGATTTAGTTTGAGACAGTGCTAGGTCATCCAAGAGAAGACAGCCAGGAGACATTTAGAGATTTGAACCATGATTTCAAGTGTTAGAACAGGGATGGATAAGTACATTTGGATATCATCTGTATACAAGTTGTATGTAAGACCAAATGAGCAGATGATGTCATTCAGGGAAAGTGTGTACAGGGAGAACATGAAGGGGGCCAAGAACATAGCCTTGAGGCAACCCTACCCTAAGTAGGATAGGAGAGGAAGTGTCATTAGCATGGGACACAGAAGGTGTCATCAGAAAGGTAAGAAGCCAGAAAAGATGCAGCTTGATTATGGATGCTAAGTGCATGGAGAATCTGAGTAAGTAGGGAGTGAACAACTGTATCAAATGCAGATGATGGGTCCAGAAGGATAAGAATAGAAATGTGTCCTTTGCCTTTGGCAATCTGGAGATCGTTTGCAAGTTTGCACAGAGCAGTCTCAGTAGAGTGCCCTTATTTTATTATTCCCATCTCTTTTCAGTTTATCAGAACTTTCCTTTAGAAGAAAGTGTCTGACTTCTCTTGATTACCTACTTCCTTTTTTGGAACCAGAATCTTTTAAGTGTTCAACCTCACAGTTCTGCTGTTCACCAGCTTTTTTATGATTGTTTCTTTCACTATTTTAATACTTGTGGATCAAATTAGTTTCATAAGACAAAGTAGGTAAAAGAGGAGAAGCTTCTGTAAGAAAGTGGCCATAAATGCAAAAAAAAAAAACTATGAAAATAAAATAAATATACAATATACAGTATATTGCAAAAATAATTTATTTACCATTGAAAATTACAAGTCCAATAATTGTAGGAGGCTAAATTGGTCATTAAAGCTATAATTTGGTTGAACAGAAGAATGACCCATCTTTGAGCATGCGTCTAGGGTGTGGTGTGAAACCAGAATTTTATACAAAGAAATATATAAATGTCAGAAACTTAAATCCAAATCATTTTTAGTTGTTTTATTTTTATAGTTTCCAATCAAAAAAATTTAAGTTGAATTCCAAGTTGTCTTAGAACAAGTGGAAAGGATCAAAGAAAACAAATCAAGCAGATGGAAGTTGTTCTTGGAAGATTATAAGCAACACTCCATGTGCGAAACAGATCTGTACCCTTGCTGAAATAAAGGAAAATGATTAACAAAGAGTTGGCAAGCATGTTAGAATCAGATAATATTTGAATATAATTTATAAAATAAGAACAAGTAAGTAGCAGGTTGCAAATTTTACATTGTTCCAGATACCACATGTTCAAACAAATGCTACTTTTAAAGTGGAAGTGTATTTAAATAGTTTATTTAACACATTTGTAATATTTATATTGCAATAATTAGTTAACTCTTTAAAGGATATTTATCAAAGTTGAAAAGGTTTTTTGAAGGGCTAATGGTTGGAAAACAATCATATTATTATGATGCTGATATCACCTATTTAAAAATGCTGTTTTTGACATGTAGAAAATCCATTTTTTATGCATTTTTTTTTACATCAAAAAGTTATTTTTGATCTGTAAAAATCAGCAAAATGTTTGATAAATATCTTTGTGTCCAACTAAGAAGAATAATCTGTTTACTAAGTTCCTTTTTAGGTTTCTGGCACTTGTTATCGCTGAATATCGATATCGCCAAACTATAATGTTATCAGTATCGATACCGTGGATCATTGTTCCAATGATTCTATCACAACATTTACTAAAGTAGATGTTTGTTTGTTTCAGTCAATTTCAGCTACATTACATTTCACCACTCTCTGAGTGGCGTTATTCATTATTTTCAATGGGCACTAAGTGTGGTTTTACTTCCTAAGTTATGTTTGTTGGAATGAAATAGATAATGTTATCAATATACACGGATATCGATATTGAAAAGTTAACTTTTACATTTCATATTTACAGTTAAATCCATGAATGCCATATGGCATTAGGTGATATTGATAAATTTACCATATACTTTTCCATGATAAGATAAACATCGCAGCTTGATAAATAGCTAACAGCAAAATGACACAAATTTGCCAAAATAATGGTGATAACTGTTGAAAACAGTGATAATGAGGTTTTTGACTTTAGTAAATATGCGCAAAAAGGATATCAATAAAAAAAAACTATTTTTTTCTGTTCGATTTCAAATAAAAAAATCAATTCAACATTAGTAAATATGTGCCTTACACAACATCAGCAGAAAAAAAAAATTTTCTATTTTGAATGGTAGGAAGTCAACTTAAAGGAACAGTCCAACTAAAAAAAAAATACATTTGCTTATTAATGCTAATTTACACCTTTTATTAAATATGATTTATTATTAAATTTTTTTTAAGTTAAAAAGCTTACCCTTAAATAGGTGCTATACTGCTTCCCATCCTCAGACACCACCAGTGACTCTATGGCATCCTTATCAGGCGATCCCTCTCAGGAGCACATTCCTCTCAAGCTGCGCTCCTAGTGAAGCTCTGCATTGACATTCCCTAGAAGTCACATAGATAGTGTGCACGTCATCCAAGGAGGATTGATCACGTGCACACTCTACCATGTGACTTCTAGGAAGTTCTAATGCGGGGCTTCACTAGGACTGCGGCTAGAGAGGGATCAACTGATTTGGATGATGTAGAGTTGCCTGTGGTGTCTGAGGATGGAGTATGCAACACATAAGTGCTGTATAGCTCTTCTTTAGTGGTAAGAATTTGAACTTTTTACAAAAATTTAATAAATCATATTTCATAAAAGGTTTAAATAAGCATAAATATATATTTTTTTAAATTTATGGTCAGACTGTTCTTTTAGAATGTAATTATGGTACATAGTCACATAAAGGTTAAAATAAATTGTCTGACTGTAGTTCTAGCATTGGTAATGCCCCATCAAACATCTATATTCATTTTTGCTAGTTTCAGTTGCAGAACAGACTTTAGGGTCACTGTTTATAATAAATGTTCTCGTTGGAACAAGCACTAAGTAAGCACTTTGTAACAGCACATACCTAACCATTCAAGGAAAATGTCTCAAAATTTAATCTTTCATAAAGGTATAGAACATACCCTGCTTTGAGCAACATTGTTTCTCTGTATAAATGCTTCAATAGCATGTTTTTTAAAATAAAATAATCCATGAAGTTTGATCTTTGTTAAAGTTAAACCAAAGCTTCAGAAATATTTAGGTTAAAAATGATGTGTCCTATGCATAGGGCTTATTACAACAGCTCATACGTGCGCCATCCCAACAGTTTTGAACACTGATGCCTGTAAAATTGCCACTGGAGGTAGACATCATTATTCTCTTTATACATCTTTTTCTTTGGCCAGTGACCCTGCACATGCTCAGTCTGTACTTCTAAGGGGCAGGGGGAACATAGTTTGACTTAAAAATAGTGATAACTTTTAGCCCTGCAGATCACTGTATTGTTGAATCTGGATTGTGTATAAGAAAGCTGCAGTTTCATATGATGTATTTATCACAAATTAACCATACCCCCCCACACTGCAATGCTTGTTACTAATGTGCTCTGAGACTACACTATATACTGCAATGGTTTTCAGTCCCACTGTGCAAGGAGCTAATGCCCAGCATTATGTGTATTTTATTCATATTAGTTTTAAAGGCATGGTGTTACCAGTTCATCATTTTATCAATGAAAAACGTATAAAACATACAGGCTGAATGGATAATTATTAATTTATTTATGTAAATAAAACATGGTTATCTGCTGTAATCAGCTCCATCTCTACACTTCGAAATTTATTAAAAGAGATAGCATTGATATCGCGATATTGAATGGGTTTTTACTGATATCACAATATTGATATCGCGATATCGGAATTTTACCGATATCACAATATTGATACTATCAATATCACGATATCGATACTACCGATATCGCAAAATCAAATTTTGGATGAACCATTGATTTCAATGGCAGAATGGCTGAAATATCGATATCCGTAAAATTCCGACATCGCAATATCGATATCAGTAAAATTCCAATATTGCGATATCGGTAATTTACTGATTTTAATAAATTTTGCCCACAAGTCATCAAAGTGTGAACAGTCATGTAGATGTGTGAATTTGTGTCTATTCACCACTTCTACAACTTTACGTATTCAGCAAACTCTATGATGTGGACAATTCACATCCAATTTGTTATCTGATGATGGTCACAAACTTATGCACTTTTTGGCATTCCTTTGAGTTTGAATGCACATGACATTTGCCTACTTACAAAATGTTGGGGTTTTTCAAAGTAGGAAATTCAGCAAAAGTGTAGTACTCCAAATCAAGCGACTGACCTCGCCAGCTCAAAGAGGGAAAGCGGGGGCTGATACCAGTAAAGTGCCAGTTTCATGTAAAGTGACTGTACACTTGAATTACAGAAAAAAAGAGACTGAGTGACAACATGAACTATGAATACTGTCACCCAGGGATGTAAATAACACTTGTTACAGTGTAGGTGATTTCAATATGGTGACAAGTGTTATACTGGTGACAATGTCCTTCCTTATAATCAATCCTGCCTAATTTCACATTTTGTTATTACTAAAAGAAACAATATCTATGCCTGACAACTCATTGTATAGTGTACATTGCTGTTTGCTTGTTTCCAAGGGTAAACATTGGTTAGTGAATAGGGAGTAGCAAATATGTATCTGTCAGAGCATAAGCAACACAAAGTACATGAATTTACTACATCTGGGAATTCACAATTTCATGAATAAGCCTTAATGTGCAGATCAGATCATTACTTTAACAAGATATGTAAAAGGGATACTCTATCCCTTTAATGACAATTATATGACAAACTAAAATATTTTTTTTTGTTAGTCCCTAATCAGGACACACCTACAGGAGACAAAGCACACTGAGCATGTGCAGTGCCTACAGTACAGCCAAATTTGGAGCCACGTAGTTGACATTTATCCAGGCCGTAACCATTTGCCTTATTGAGCTATTGTACATTTGAGTATGTCTTGCAGTCTCTTGCCTAAGGTTGAACATCTTTAGCTAACAAAATGTATAGGTTTTACTTCTCCTTTAAACTATCTTGTATCCTTTGCTGTACAGATAGATAGCATAGTTACAGTATAACAATCTTTCTCACCATTAAAACTGATATTAGGAAAACTTTCTGGATCATACAGTCTAATAGGGCAAAAGTTATTAATCTCAAAAAGGCCACCTAAGTGGTACTGATCCCCCACACTACCCAGTGCAGGGAGGATAAGGGGCATTTTAATACTAAATGCCCCCTACCCCAAGAGACGCATAGGGGCAGGGGGGAGATCATGATATAAGGGATCTGATTGGAGGAAATATGTCAATCATCATTTAGCCCCACCCACCTGACACTCAGGAAAGAAAAGTCATTCTGACAGGGAAGATGACAAAGAAACGCTATATAAAGGCACATTTTTTAATACATACATATTTACAAAAATATTTATTTCATTAGTACAACCTAAATTAGTATTAGTTTTGAGGTGACAGGTGCACTTTAAGTAGTTGAGGGAACTAGCACAAATAGAAATTGTTGATTTCAGTACAGAAACAAGGGGATTATGCCACTAAATTAAGCAAGAATTCTTAATTTCAGAAACAATTAAACTAATGAAGGTTTGTGATGATTGTCACACCTGTCAATGCTGTCACAATTTCTGTTTTGCCACAATGCTGTAAAATGGAGAATATAAAAAGAGCATTAGTTAAAAACCGTGGAAAAAAATAATCTTGGAATAGCAATCGGCAGCCGGGTGAAGGACAAGTAATATGTAAGATTTTATCAAGCTTTCCTTATTAAGATTAATACATAAAACTGAAATGGAGTTCAAAGGGAAAGTTGTAGTATATGCAAAACTATAACTCCCCAAAGTACAGTATAATATTCAATAATTCCTTCATGATTCATACATTTTTCATGAATATTATTTTATTTATAACCACTGCCTTCCTTCAAGCTCTGTTCTCATCATATCATTTTCAAGTGTCTGTAACTGGTACAATGGCTCCACTACTGAGCCCAAGATTTTCCTGTGCATTTAGAATTGACAAAACAATGAGCAAAGGAAATTATTTTCATTATCTGTTCTATATAAAAAAAATAAGGGGAATATAATAATGCAGCTGCAAACAGAAACAAACCAAAACAGGTGGTGTCTGGGGCTTGCTTGTTACAATGTATTTCAAAATTATACTTAATAAAATAAATAAAATAATAAAACAGTAACATTTAAAGTAGTGCTATGGAAATAATTGTGTTTTAATTCATAATGATTATATTAGCGCTTGCTTGGGGGTGTTGCTGGGGGAGGTGTGGTGGTCCTTACTAAATGAGTTTTATTTAATTTATACTAATTATTTCCATAGCGCTAATGTTACGTTAGTGCTATGGAAATAATTGTGTTTAAAATCATAACTGCTTACATGCCGGTTAATGATTATTAAAACTGGGTGGGGGTGTGATGCTGGGGGGAGGTGTGGGGGTCCTTTGGACCCCCAGGTTAGGAATTATTAGCGCTGCAGCAATAGCAGCAGATATAGCTTTTCTTAAAATTTATTGCATATTTCACTGCCATATTATAAACATCGCAGCTAGATAAATAGCTAACTGCGAAATGAACAAAATTCACCAAAATAATGGCAATAACTGTCAAAAACGGTGATCATGTGATTTTCCACTTTAGTAAATATGCCCCAAAAATTGGGTTACGTTGATGCACTGGGGGTTATTCACAAAAGTCCGAATTATTGCGTATAAGTGTGAATTCACCAGATAAAGACAGTCACAATAGGCTGCTACTGTTGCAGTCACATCTTCATATTGAGAATATTGTTGCAGATGCAACTTTATTATGGGAAAATTGTCACAATTGTCACTTTAAAAAATTGTTGCGACTTTAAAATGGGGAAATTGTAGCAGATTTGCTATGGCTACTCTGTTTTTTGCGAAATCGACAGTCGAATTCACATCTTAGTGAATAACCCCCCCACTGTGTTCAAATGACAAAATGTGCTTTAAAGAATATGACAAATTGACACTGCCACCTCTGTATGTCACTTACTCTCTAACAATACCAATAAAACCTAATATATAATTTTGTTGCCTCAGGAAACTACTCTTTCATAACATTATTTGAATGCTTTTTCAGCATCTTTTAAGAAAAAAATAAAATGCACTGGAGTGGCAAATGATAATTACTTTAAAAGCAATAATTAATTGCTTCTTAACTTAGTCAACAAAAGCCACACATTTAACAACAACAACAAAACAATGTTGAAAAGTGGCCAATATCATTTTT
Organism: Pipa parva; assembly: GCA_019650415.1. Classification (NCBI taxonomy): domain Eukaryota; kingdom Metazoa; phylum Chordata; class Amphibia; order Anura; family Pipidae; genus Pipa; species Pipa parva. The sequence goes on along the minus strand of WMED01024853.1, from coordinate 1,693 downwards.
TTAATCAGAGGGAAGTGAGCCTTTTGTACAGCACTACACAGAGGCCTGTAGTATTAATTGTATACAGGATCATTTTTACAGCAAATGCTTAAATAGCAAAAGGTTTTGACCTATAAAAAGGCATTCTACAATAGCATCACTGCAGAAATGAAAGTTATTAGATTGTAGGGAAACTAGTTCTCAGTGAAGAAGCAGTCTCTATGTCCTAGAATAAGTTATGACATTACAAATAAAGTACAGGTATATTTTCTTTAAATACTATACTTAAATTATAGCAGATATTATAATATTCTAATTCATCTAGTCCAGTGGTTCTCAACCTGTTGGTCGGAACCCCTTTGGGGGTCAAATGACGCTCGCACAGGGGTTGCGAACATGCTGTGAAGCCGGTAGTGAGCGCAGGTTCCGCTATATAAGAGTTCTTGCATGGTGATGTAGGCCCAAACGTCATCATGTGACATGCGAAGTGATGACGTTGGGCCCAAAAGTCATTGCGTGATGTCACCTGGGGGGGTTGCGGTCTCAACAAGGTTGAGAACCACTGATCTAGAAAAAGGTGGAAGGGTAGAAAGTCAGACAGCAAGCCATTCTTTCTATAGACATACTTACTTATATATGAGGTCTCTGTTAAGGCATTTAATAAAGTCAAACAGGGCATTGACTTGTAAATTAAGGAAAAACAGGCTGTGTTTAACAGTATTGCTGTTGTCTCCTATTTACTAAGCTGTATAAAATCAATTTTTATCACCCAAATGAACTCTCCACCCTCAGGCTGGTGAAAACTCATTATTTCCTAAGGAGATGGTCCTCTCATTTAGCCTCGTCCCAAAATATTTTTCCATCGACAAGAGGCATCGATATAGATCTGTAATAGGAGGGACCCTCATAGAAAAGTGTTGCAAAGCTTCCCCCTGTTAGCAGAGTGACATTTATTAATAACAATTTATTTGGATGGGGAATCATTTTTATCAATCCTTTGAAAATTGGACAAATTGAAAAATCCAGGGAAACAAAAACTGACAGTGAAATTGGGTGAAATCAATCAATATGGTCGAATTTGTCTTTGTAAATATGCCATGTTGTGCAAGATGTAAAACAGATATTTAGAAAGTGTTTTGAATTAGGATCGCTGCCTCTGTTTATAATCATTCAATTATGCCATTCCTCAATGTGTAACTTATGTTGATTGGGAATATACAGACTACAAATGGAGTTAAGGCAAATTAGTTTTATGTAAGAGATGTAAATGTTGCAGCACTCACCAGAGAATAAAAAACATTTCTGTTAGTGAGGACACACTGATTTATTGTTCCCTTGTAAAGCATGTCTATTGGGAACATTTAATGCACTGCACCAGTAGGTGAAACCACTGTTTTTGTTTCAGGTGGGGACTTCCTTATTAGTTACACCAGTTCCCATCAGTGGGTAACACTTTCCACCATTTTATTGTAGGGAAGGGGGGATTCCATATTAGTTACACCAGTTCCCCTCAGTGTGTAACACTCTCCTCCACTTTATTGCAGGGAAGGGGGGATTCCTTATTAGTTACACCAGTTCCCCTCAATGTGTAACACTGCATATTGTTTAATAGAAGCAGACATGTGTGTCAGAGTAATCCCAGACATTGCTAGTCATGTATAATAATGTATTTATATACTGAACTGTTAGTAATGTATAATAATGTATTTATATA